>CAUYON010116976.1:0-30189 GCA_963573935.1 Arctocebus calabarensis
ATATAATAACTGAGAAAATGCCAGGAAGGCTTTGTTAATCAGTTTGATGAAAATAGTTAAGATTGTATATGAAACCAGCACATTGTACCCCTTGATTGCACTATTGTACACAGCTATGATTTAATAATAAAGACAATAAAATTAAAAAAAAATAGAATGTTCTCCTATGTTCTTATCCACCCAGCAAAATTATATTCATTCGTTAAAACCCATCTGGGACATCACCTTCTCTTCCCAGGAACCTGGACTGACTCTCCAGAAAGCATCCCTCTGCTTCTCCCATGCTCTGCTTGCATTCTTGCTATTGTGTGGGTCAGGGTGTGTTGGGTGTCTGCCTCCCCCACAGACTGTGAACTCTCTGGGTTTGAAGACTGTGTCTTGCGGTATTTGTCGGGGCCTGGTTCACACAGCCCTTCCCCTCCTTCCGTATTCTGACATCCAGAGTCATCTATCACCATTCCACGAACACACCAGACATCCTCTAGCTGCTTGTTGAAACGAAACCAAAAGGAGAACTGAGAATTCACGTTGTTAGGCTCCTGACTCACAACTTCCTTACAGCACGCACCTCACTGCCACCTGCTAACCCACTTACGTAACCCAATTTGGCATTTCTCATTCCTGCCTCAACCTGGGAGGTTGTGCAACGGGCCCCACCTGCTGTGGGGTCGCGGGACTGCCGCAGGGGAGCAGGTGGGCAGCAGAGCGCAATTACGCAGAGCCTCGTCTGGCCAGATTGCAAAGGGAACTGCTTTGTCACGGTGCCTGGGCGCAGCACCTGGGCTGTGACAGAGGGAGAAGGAAACAATGAAAGGGCTCACCGAGCTTGGCAGGACCAGGCTAGAGCAGCGACAGGGATTAGCGCAGCTCCCTAATTCCCACCGGGGTTTCAGGAAGGAGTCCTCCCGGGAAAGGTCTTGCATGGGAGGATGAAACAAGCTTCTATTTTTGGTGGAAGCCAAAGGGAGTGACTGCAGGGAAGGCCCGGGAGTTGTAGGGAGAGGAGAGTGGGCTGCCAGGGGCAGTTCGGCATTTCCCGGGCCCCGCCAGGTGTGCAGAGGAGGAAAGGATTCTGACTCAGTTTCACCTGCACCTGGACTCAAATGGAGCCGTGTAAGTCCATAGGAAGGAGCGGGGGCGCCCCAGTCTGCCCTGGAATCACAGGCCCAAGCAAATTCCCCCCGGGGCAATAGTGTTTGGGATATAAATGCACCTTTTACCAGGAAAGGGACTTTGTCACCTTTGATATTTTGAACCCCTGGAGGAAATGTTTCTTTTGGTACCAAGGATTTTATTTTCGTTACTTTAGTTAGTCACACCACCTCCTGGGGGAGGTACCATTTTCAGCCATCAGAGACCTCACGTTAGCGTGGGAGCTGGTGGCGGCTGCTCCTGGGGCGGCTTCTTCTGGTGGCCTGTGTTTGTCAGCGCTCTGTGTGGAGACCCGGGAGGGCCACCGAGCTGAGTGAGACATGGAGAGTGAGAAGTAGGAGAAGGTGGAGGTTCGATGTTATCTTTCCCCTCTAAGTGCTTCAATCACTTGGAGTGTGATTTCCAAGGCTGATAGGATTTTCAAGTACAGGTCAAAGACTCCAGGGCTGATCAGAGTGGGTTGCTACATTTAGAGCGGAGGAAACTATTCTCCTGTGTACTGAGAAACGCACTGCTTTGGCACACACAGAATGGGGGCTCTGAAGGAATCCCGAAGCCACTCTCTGTCCTGGTTTTGGCAATGCAGTGAGGAGAATCAGGCAGGGTAGAGGTGGGGAGTGGGAGCAGAGGAGTCAATGGGGCATAAGAGATGGAGCAGGGGACTGTAGTTGCCACACTGGCTCCGGGTGTGAGAGACCCCCTTTGGGAATTCACTAACATGAATGAAGGCCAGGCGGTGCCGCTCGAGACTGGAATCCTAGCATGTTAGGAGGCTGAAGAAGGGCAATTGCCTGAGGTTAGGAATTTGAGACTAGCCTGAGCAAGAGACTCTGTCTCTACAAAAAATAGAAAAATTATCTGGGTTTGGCATGCACATGTAGTCCCAGACACTCTGGAGGCTGAGGCAGGAGGATTGCTTGAACCCAGGAGTTTGAGGTTGTTATGAGCTATGATGACGCAGTTGCACTCTAAAATCTGTCTCAAAAAAAAAGAAAGGAAGGAAGGAAAAGAATGGGGACTCTGTGAAGGAATTTCTGGAAGCCAAACTGGAGGGAGTGGGACTCTAGTGACAATAATTTGTCATTGAAAGTGAATGTGACTTATATGTAGTATTATAGACACAGGCCCATGAGGTCACCCACTGTCATAAAGATGAGGAGACAGATTCTGAGAAATTAAGTACTTAAAAAACTTCCACATCTTAAGGCGGAGGATTGGAAAGCAAGCAGCTGGGATTTAAAACCAGCTTTTCCTAATCCCTCAAGAGACCACAGTCGTCTGAGAACCCAGAACCTTTCTTTCTCATCACAGACCTACCCGTTCTTCTATGAAAGTTTGAATATTTATTTTGCCTTGGCTTTCTCATCTATTACTGAAATTAATATAACATCTGTTCCTAATAACGTCACTCAAATCATTAGGTCGCATGAGGAAATATACATAGATGAACGTGTCTAGTATCAAGAAGATAATTCTTTTACAAGGTAAAGCATTCTATTTTTAAAAATAGCTGGAGGAAATAGGAGTGACGACATTGCAGAGAAATTAATAATTGTTACTTATGTGAGTTGAGTAACTGTTGAGGTTTGTGGTTTGTTTTTGTTTTTAAGAATAACATTCTGCAAGACTTAATAATATTAAGATGGCAATGCTCCCTGAGTTGAGCTACAGATTCAATTCAATCCCTATCAAAATCCCAGATGCCTTTTTTGCATAAATTGACAAACTGATTGTAAAATTCATATAGAAATGCAAGGGACCCAGAATAGCCAAAACAATCTCAAAAAAGAACAAAGTTGAAAGACACAGACTTTCCAATTTCAAAACTTACAGTGAATCTACACTAATCAAGGCAGCATGGTACTGGCATAAGGATCGACATAGATTGAGAGTACAGAAATATAACCATATATTTATAGTTAATTGGTTCTTTACAAGTGTGCCAAAACAACCCAATGAAAAAAGAATAGTCTTTTCATCAAATGGTGTTGGGATAACTGGATATCCATAAGCAAAAGAATCAAGTTAGACCTGTACATCACACGACATAAAAATTATCTCAAAATGAATCAGAGATTTAAGTATAAGTGCCAAGACTATGAAATTCATAGAAAAAAATTAGAGTAGATCTGTATGACCTTGGATTAGCCAATGGCTTCTTAGGCATGACACCAAATGTGTCATTGACACCAAAAAAATAGATAAGTAATAGTTTGTCAGAATTAAAAACTTTGTTTTGTTTTATTTCTTGAGACAGAGTCTCACTTTATCGCCCTGGGTAAAGTGCTGTAGCGTCACAGCTCACTGCAACCTCCAACTCCTGGGCTTAGGTGATTCTCTTGCCTCAACCTCCCAAGTAACTGGGGCTACAGGCACCTGCCAAAAGAAAAACCTGGCTATTTATTTTTGCAGTTTGGCCGGGGCCAGGTTTGAACCCACCACCCTTAATATATAGGGCCAGCGCCCTACTCACTGAGCCACAGGTGCTGCTCAAAATTAAAAACTTTTGTGTTTCAAAGGGCACTCTTAAGAAAGTGATATGACAACCCATAAAATAGGAGAAAAATTTACAAGTCATAGATATGATAAAAGTCTAGTATTCAGAATATGCAATGCCAAAATAGACAGAAATTATACACAAATACATATCAATAAAGATATACAAACTTCCAGTATTCAATATCACAAGTTATTAGGAAAATGAAAATCAAAATCACAGGGAGTACTGTACACCTACTACAATAACTATAATCAAAAAGATAGTCAAATAATTGTTGGTAAGGATATGGAGACATTAGAACTCTCATACACTGCTGATGGAAATATAAAATGTTTCCCTTTAGGAAAAATTTTGGCTATTCAGTAAATTAAGCATGGAGTTAAGCAGTAATTCTAATCCTAGATGTGTATCTAAGAGAATTGAAAAGATATAGTCACACATAACTTGTAAACAAATGTTCATAGCAGCATTATTCACAATAGCCAAGAAGTTGAAACAATTCCAATGCCCAACAAATGATGACTGGATAAACAAAATTTGGCATAGCCATACAATGGAACATTACTCAGCCATAAAAAGAATGAAATACTGGTACAAAAGACAACTTGGATGAACCTTGAAAACATTATTCCAAATGAACCGAGTCAGACCCAACGGCAGCATATCATAGTTTCCATTTCTATGCAGCCTAGATGGGCAAATCCACAGAGACAGCGGGCAGGACAGTAGTTGCCCTCTGGGGGAGGGGAGTATGGGAAATGAATATTAATGGAGATGGGGTTTCTTTGGGCGAAGGAAGAGAATGTTCTGGAATAAGTGGTGATAGATGCATGATTTGTGATTATATTAAAACCTACCAAACTGTACACTTTAAAGGAAAAAATTTAGTGGTATTTAATTATATTTTAATAAAAAATACTCAGGTGTAGGTTAAAAAAGAGAGAGAAAGAAGAAAATAACACTTTAAAAAGAGTGTTAAGCACTCTAATTTATACAAATAATCAGCACATTGAATCCCACAAAGGCATAAATGTATTCATGATCTATGTATATATGACTTGATTTAAAAAAAAAAAGACGAGTGGTGCCCAGCCCTACAATGGAGCCCAGACTCTCCCAAGAAAAAATAGGGGGAATGACTCCCACCAGTCCCCAAACCCAGGCCACTGCTGGTTTCGGTCCGTGGCCTATTAGGAGCAGGGCTGCATAGCATCACTGCCTGAGCTCTGCCTTCTGTCCTTCCTCAACCCCCAAGTCCGTGGAAAAATTGTCTTCCATGACATCAGTCCCTGGTACCAAAAAGTTTGAGGACTGCTGCCACATATACCAAGAGGAAGTCCGTGTTTTGTCTCTTATATTAGTTAGCATTCTCCAGTCTCTTATATTAGTCAGGATTCTCCAGAGACAATCAGCAGGGTAGATGGATAGATAGAAGAAAGGGAACTTTCTAGGAAAATTGACTTACATGAAAATAGAGGCTGAGAAGTCACAGGAAGAGCCACCTCCCTGCACAGGGGAGAAGCAGGGAATCCAGTCACATGGCTCAGTTCTTGGCTAAAAGCCTGTGAACTGGGGGGCTGCTGGTACAAGGCCAGAATCTAAAGGCCAAAGAACCTAGACTTCTGATGTCCAAGGGCAGCTCTATAAGAGAGAGGGACAAAATTTGGTCCTCAGCTGACTGGAGAGTGGACACCCCCATTGGTTGAGGGCAGATCTTTCTTATTCAGCTACTGATTGAAATGCCAGTCTCTTCTGGAAACACCCTCAGACATACCCAGAAATAACATTTTACCAGCTACCTGCATATCCCTTAAAGCAATCAAGATCACATTCCTCATGCTAAGAAAGCTGCACACCCCTATCCAGAGCTTATGCGAAGAACACATCCTCTGAGTCTTCAAGAATCCCAACCACTCTCTCTGGGGCCCCTGGGCTATAGAATTGACCTTTCCATGCTGTTACATTCTGGAAACCAAGTGGTACCAATATGTAGGTTCCTTCTACATATTGCCTAGGCCCAAATCTGAAGGGCCATAAAGAATTCACGTTATGAATGAAGCAATCTGAAGTATACAAATACATTCACTGCAGCACTTCTTATAACATTGAAAAACTGGAAACAACCTAACTGTCCAAAACCAGGTGGTGGAGAGGAAGATTATGGTGCATCCTTACAATGGAACATTATGGGCTCGGAGCCTGTGGCTCAATGGGCTAAGGCGCCAGCCACGTACAACTGAGCTGGCGGGTTCAAATCCCACCTGGGCCCACCAAACAACAATGACAGCTGCAACCAAAACATGGCCATGCGTTGTGGTGGGCACCTGTAGTCCCAGTTGCTTGGGAGGTGGAGGCAAGAGACTTGCTTGAGCCCAGGAATTGGAGGTTGCTGTGAGCTATGATGCCATAGCACTCTATCCAGGGTGACAGCTTGAGGCTCTGTCTCAAAAACAAAAAACAATGGAACATTATGGAACTAATGAAAGTAGTGGCCATAAAGAGCTTTCAGAGACATGGAGGAATGCTTGTGATAATGGAGCCCAAAGCACATAATGCAAAACACAAAATCATATGTGTATTGCGTTCTCTACTGTGGTTAAAAAATATATATTTAGGCTGGGCACTGGTCACATGCTCTGAGGCTGGTAGGTTCGAACCCGGACCGAGCCTGCTAAACAAAAAAAATAGCCAGGTGTTATGGCGGGCCCCCGTAATCCCAGCTATTAGGGAGGCTGAGGCAAGAGAATCGCTTGAGCCCAAGAGTTGGAGGCCCAAATCTGTGAGCTGTGATGCCACAACATTCTACCGAGGATGACAAAGTGAGATTCTCTCAATAAATATATATATATAATAAATATATATATGAAGTGTGAGGAGAAATATGCCATGATATTAATAATGATTATCTGTAGTGAATGGATTTTTTTCACTATAAAATATGCTTTTCAAATTGCCCATAATAGGTAGGAAATCTTTTTGTTATCAGAAAAAAACAATCATCTGGGAGGAAACTGCAGGTGGCAAAATATCATAGAGAAATGTTAAGAACCCCAGCAGTGCCGGAGGGAGTGAGCTGGGAGACCTACCTGACCTCCCAGCCTGCTCTGCAGCACCAATGGACAGACGCGCAAGTGGGAGGTGTGGCTTCCTCTGGGACGTGAGCAGCGACTGTCACAGGACTTGAGGGGTGACTTACAGCTACAGGCCTCCTTCTGCTGGAGTAGCCTAGTCCAGCATTGGCCAGGGGCAAGGACTTGTGGGTCTAGTGGGCTGTCAGTAAAGCTATATATAACCAGGCCAGTTAATCAGATTGATGATGAGGACTTGTAGAGTGTCTAAAACCATTTTTTACACATGATTTTATTTCTTTTGATTCTTATAACATCTAATATGAGGATCATTTTTATTCCCATAATATAGACAGGGGAAATGAATCTGTGCTAGTAAAGGTAACTCTTGATGTAAAAACAGGTGTACTCCAAATTATCAGGGGTTCAGCTTAATAAAAGTGTATTCCTTGCTCACATAACAGGCATATCCACTTCTTGCATGGTGTCCTTACATGTGACCCCTCAGGACACAGGGCTCTCCTTCTGTGGCTCTGCTGTAGTCTAAGTCCACTGGCAGGTAGGGAAAGAGAGAGGGGAGGAGCATGGGGAGGTGTCGATGGGTCAGGTCTGGCCATGGCAGATGTGACTCCTGAAAACATCCCATTGGCCAGAGTCAGACCCCAGAATCAGGCCACTCCTGGCCTCCCCTGAACATCCCAGGGAAAGGGATATTATTGTGGAGAAGAATAAGGCATCTTTGCCACAGAGTCCCAAGCATGTAAAGGGTTGTCTGAAGGTGACACAGCTGATAAAAGGCAAAGCAAAGACTCAGAATCAGGACTAAGTTTTGGCCTTGCCCACTTGGCGGCTCTGCCCTCAATAAAGTTCTGTACTCCCCTCTTATGAGCATCCATCAGTGCCTTGAAGATCATTACAAGGGTTAAGGGTTAAGAAAGTCTGATGGAAAAAAATCATTTTAAATACAGACCCATCAATAATTCTTGTGTAATATTTTTTCCCAGTTTTTATTCTTCTTTGATTAACTTCTGCAACTCCCCCTTAGACATAAACCAGTTATAACACAGTTCATGACTGCGTTTGTGATATATGTCATCATTGATAGGTTTGTTTTGCAAGAGCAGGACTTTGGAGGCTCTTTCCTTGCTTCTGAGGGTCTCTGCCAGCCAGCAGAATGAGCTGCCACTGGCTGGAGGGCAGAACTGGGTTCAGGCTCACGTTCTGAAAGGCAAGTGCACCCCAGGAATGCCTTTGCTAAAGAAAGTTAAATATAAACATGAACTTGACTGACAAGTTATCATCATAAACCACAGAGTTTATCGTTCTACCACTATTTAGAAAAATACAGATACCCCGATATACTTACTTACTTACAAATATTTATCAAAGAAATAAGCAGGGGTCTAATTAATATCATCTTGACATTTCAAACATATAGGAATTCTGCTGCACCGGGTTTCCTTGCCGTGTGATGTAGGTGGCAGCCCATGTATTGAAAAGGGAGTGAGCGGATCAAGGGTTCATCTTCTTGGCAACCTCTTGCTGCTGGCTTCTCATCCCTCTTAACCTATTTCTTGCCTGTAGGATGAAGAAAGAGTAAAAATCAGTAAAAAATAATATACTAATACCTAAGTCTAAGGAAGATCTACCTTAGACAGGAAGATCACTTGAGCCCAGGAGTTCAAATCCAGCCTAGGCAAAAAGAGAGAAAGAGAACCATTTGAGCATGGTTGAGGATCTGGGGGAGATTGTGTGGGATAATAGATTTCTAGCACCTGAGACATGATCACAATGAGTAGTTCAGTTTCACATAAGGAAATGGAGACGCAGACAAATAATTTTCTCACAGCCAGACAGCCAACAAGTAAGGCTGTCTTCCAGGTCGGCATAAGTCTAACGCCTGGACTCTTTCTTCTCCCTCCTGCTGCTGCTGGTAACACACCTTGCTTATTCTAGGAGACTTGAGGAATCAGGCAGAAATATTCCGATGCTTGACAGCGCATAGTCAGGGGAAGGACCCTTTCCATTTAATTCGTTAAATGTCGGAATCACTATCTAATCAAGCCTTTTGTTCTTTTCTTTTCTTTTTTTTTTTTTTTTTGCAACACAGACTTGCTCTGTCGCCCAGACTAGACTGCAATGGTTTCATCACAACTCACTGCAGCCTCGAATTTCTGGGCTCAAGCAATCCTCCTGCCTCAGCCTCTGGAATAGATGAAACTACAAGTGTATGACACAGCACCCAGTTTCCAAGCCCAGCTAATTCTTCTATTTTTAGTAGAGATGGGGTCTCACTCTTGCTCAGACTGATCTCAAACTGCTGAGCTCAAGTAATCCACCTACCTCAGCCTCCCAAAATACTAGGATTCAGGTATGAGCCTGGCCTCTACTATTTTTCAACATTGATCTTCATTCCAACTGCTTGAACTGAAAGCTAAGTTTATTTTCAGTCTTTCTCACCCAGGGTAAAGGCTCATCTGGAAATGCTAGAGTTTCTGCAGCCAACTCTGACAAATCCCGCAAAAGTGCTCACAACTTCCATCCATTTCAGCCCCTGGAGCCCCTGATGATGGCTGGAGGGCAATGGTGTGGAAGGAAAAGAGCATGCTATCCAGACTCTCAGGACCTGAGCACTGGTCAGGCACTGCCAAACTTTATGCTGTTTTATCCTCTCTAAGTATCAACTTTCTTATCTATGAAATGGAAACATCTATAACACAACTGCTCACCTCACAAGGTTGAGGGAATTCAACGAAGGCAAGCCCCTGAAAGCCTACTACCAATTGTAAAGCTCTGTGTGATTGTTTTTACCAACCAACCCACATCCATTGCCAGACAATTCTTCGAATAGAAGACAGATTTCTTTCCTTTGGCAATAATTATAACTAATATATTCTGGGATGTTTTGCATTTTCCTGGCCTTAAAATAAAACTGAACCCAAACAAGAATTCAGAAATGGCCTTTCATTCTACAACTCTTATTGAATATCTCCTTTTCCAAAGCTCTATGCTAAGCACTCTGGAGAAGATAAATATTATTAAGATTTAGTCTCCACCTGGAGGTCAGACGTTCACATGAAATGTTTCAGACCATAAGAGAGGGATGAATAAAGTGTTAGTGAAGTTTGCAAGGTAGGGTTTCTTTTAGCTTACTGAAATCAAGGGAAGATTCTTGGAGGAGGGAATATTTGAGTTGGGCCTTGAAAGTTGGCTAATATTTGGGCAGGTAAAGAGAATCACTTGGAAGCTGTGTACAGTGCGTGCACCTGTAGTTCCACCTATTTCAGAAGCTAAGACAGGAAGATCACTTGAGCCCAGGAGTTCATATCCAGCCTAGGCAAAAAGAGAGAGAGAGAACCATTTGAGCTAAGGCTTGGAGGCAAGAAAATGCACCTGCATATGCAATGATCAACCTGATCAACTCAAAGATCACATATAGAAGGGAGTGGGGATCAGAGACACACAAAGAGGAACTTGAAATTCAGCCTAATGGCTTGTTCTTTGAACAGGAAATAGGAAATTGATCCAGCAAGGGGTTGCAGAATGGCCTGGAGTACACAGAAAACTCAAGGAAGACGGGATATTTCAGAGGCGAGTGCAGTGGTCCACATATAAGGACATTCTGAATTAGGACAGCAATATTGGAAACAGGGAGATACCTTGGAAGAATAGAATCCAAAAGAAGTATGAGACAGGATAAAGAGTAGAAAAGATCTGGGACTCTAAAAACTGGTAAGCAAATTGGGATTTGTTTTAATATTTCAAAAGTTCCACAAATACATCCATTCAACAAACATGGGTCAGACATGTACAAGGAGGGGAGGGGAGCAAGACAGATCCCTCGCAGCACTCACATGACCCCTGGGAGGGACACACACCCTCAACAAGGAACTCAGCATGGAAATGAGTGAGCCTGTGACACAGAAATGTGACGGCCTTCCAGGGCTGGGTTAGGAAGTAGGGGAGCGACTCAGGGAGGCCAGAGGGCCTCTCTGAGGAGGTGGCATAATGCCTGAATCTTAAATGATGAGTGTGGAACAGCTGGGTGAAATTGGAGGAAGAGCAGTCTTCACAACATTGAGTTCAAATAATTTTTTAGGGAGTTACCTTTTGGCGTTAAGATACCAAGGTCCCTCCGTGAACCTTAAACAAGGGACAGTCTCTTATTTACTATACTATAGAGTGGACAAACTCATTGTCTCTTGCGTGTAGTTGATTCTCAACCTCTGATAATGTCTCCTTCCTCCCAAAGTGGCTATGAGCCAATTTCCCATCTCTTCTTCCAAATAGCTGACCTTTGGATGTCCAAATGGGTTTTTATTAAATTTTTCTAAAAGACGAACTTTATAGGTAACACTTAGGACCAAAGGGAAGTGTCCCAGAAGTTCATATACATTGGACAAACCAGACTTGTTCATTAATATGTAACAAATGTCCCTGGGCCATTTAAGAGACCACTAGGCAGTTTTTAGAACAAGACAGGTGAATTTTTCCATCCAAAGGGTGAGTCAACCCATCTGGTATGACAAATGCTGTTCCTGGCTTCATTCCTTTTCTAAGACCATTTGCCAAAACCTTTTCTGTGATTCAATAGTGAAGATAATCTAAGCTGTTCCCAATAGATTCACTAGTGCCTTGGTTCCAGGCATAAAACATCAATTTGGTTTCGTTATAAAATTTAATATTCTATAACTCACAGAGAATCTAATTCACTTGCCATCTGGTTTTGGAAGAAAGACCTCTGGAAAAATTTAGGGGCCTTCAAGATTAATATTTCCCATCTTCTTCCTGATCTTACTTAAGACCTTTCCATTCTCACTAAAAGGTAATAATCTACCTGGAATATTACCCTTTATTTCAAAAATGATAAATTCATTCCACCTGGTTTACTTTGTAATATGTCTATGGATTTTCTCATTCTCTTACCCTAACAGTTTCAAGCCACATTAAATGTTCCCTGACCCACAGTTGAGGGCTGGGAGTCTATATACCTATCATGTTTCAGCCTAACTAATCTTAAAATACCATTTTATACTTTTCTAACTTGAAAGGTTTACAGAACATCTTCACTTATTTGATCTTAATTTGTGCTCATGCTGGCCCTGAGAACACCCCCATGAGAAAGAAAATCATGCAGTTATCTCATTTTACAGATGTAGCTATTAAAATCCAGAAAGGTGACTCAGTCAAGATCTGAGATCTCTTCTTCAACCCTCCGTGTGCATGCTGCCCAAAATATTTGGTATCTCCCATCTCTACTACAGAATATGGTAATGTCCCCTTAACCTTGACATTCCAGACCTTCTAACTTGCCTTCCCCTATAGCAACTGTCTGTTCCAATGGAGCTGGGAGTTTTCTTGGGGTTTGGGGGGGCGTTGGTTTTTTTGGAGACAGAGTCTCACTCTGTCACCCTGGGTAGAGGGCTGTGGTATCATCAGTCATCATAGCTCACACCAACCTCAAAATCTTAGACTCAAGAAGTCCTCTTGCCTTCGTTTCCCCCTTGACTAGCTGGGACTACAGGGGCCTGCATGACACCAGCTAGTTTTCCTACTTTTAGTAGAGATGGGGGTCTCACTCTTGCTCAGGCTAGTGTTGTTGTTGTTGTTGTTGCTGCTGCTGCTGCTGCTGCAGTAGTCATTGTTGTTTAGCTGGCCCAGGCTGGGTTGGGACCCACCAGCCTGGGTGTATGTGGCCAGCACCCTACTCACTGAGCTACAGGCGCCGCCCTCAGTCTGGTTTTGAATTCCTGCGCTCAGAGTTCAGGAATCCTCAGCCTCCCAGAGTGTTAGGATCACAGGCCTGAGCCACCCCTGTTGTTTCTAGTGTTCGCTGAGCCCGTGGTGCTGCACAGCTCCTTAACTGGCCTCCTTGGATCCTTCTCAAGTACTTTTAGATGGACTTTAGAGAGCCTGAGTACCCTGCAGGGATGTATGTGGAAGTTTGCACCTAAGTATTTACCTCCATTTTTCTGAAAAGGAAATTTACAGCTTTCATCAGATCCTTTGAGGTCCACAGCATCCCCTCTAAGAAAAGGGTTAAAAATCAATTTCCTTGCTCCAAAAGTCCTTTGCATGCCTCTGTATTTAATACCATGCTTCTTAATTTCTCTTCGAAACTTAAAATAAAACCAACTACTGACATCAGGGCTTTGCAGATTTGTTCTCTTCTCTCCAAATATTAATTCAAAAAGGGAGAAGCTATAGTAGAGCTGTAACTCTGGGTCTTTCACATGTGCAAATGACAAGGATAACTTTGCACTATTATCTGTAAACCTTATTAACTCCCTTCAGGGTTGATTTAAATCCTTCAGCACGATGGTCCAGTGTGATAAAGATCAGAAAGAGCTGAGCAGATACATTTAACCTTGTTGATACAGACATAGTATCACCTATGAAAAGAAAACCACACTCCTGTCTGTAAGGGTTACACAATGATAAAAAGTTTAAGTAATTTTAAAATGTAAAAAGACCAGAAAAGGTCCTACCCCTTCCTAGACACCAAAACAGGCCAGCCCACTGTTGATGGGACTCAGAGCATATAAACAAAGTCTTGTAAGAACAGATTCTCTTTGGAGCATGTCTTAGTCTGTTTTCTGTTGCTTATGACAGAATATATAAAACCGGGTAATTTAAAAAGAAATGAGATTTCCACCAGGGAAGATGGCTCACACCTCCTAGCATTCTGGGAAGGGGAGACAGGAGGATTGCTTGAAGTTAGGAGTTCAAAACCAGCCTGAGCAAAAATGAGACCCCATCTCTACTATAAACATAGAAAAACTAGCAAGGAGTGTTGGTGGGTGCCTACAGTTCAAGCTACTTGGGAGACTGAGGCAGGATGATCGCTTGAGCCCAAGGGTTTGAGGTTGTAGTGAACTGTGATCACGCCATTCCACTCCACCCAAACAAAAAGAAAAGAAAGAAATGACATTTATTTTTTACAATTCTAGAGGGGGAGAAGCTCCAGGTCAAGGGGCCACATCTGGTAAGGGCCTTCTTGCTGGTGGGGACTCTGCAGAGCCCCAAGGTGGCCCAGGGCATCACATGAGAGGGCTGAGCTGCTAGCTCACATTTCTCTTGCTCTCCTTATGATGCCACCAGTCCCACTCCTGTGCTAACCCATTAATTCAAGAATATATTTAATCCTTTCATCAAGGCAGAGCCTTCATGATCCATTCACCTCTTAAAGGCCCCATCTCTCAACACTGCCACACTGAGGATTAACTTTCAATCTAGGAGGGACAAACACATTCAAGCCACAGCAGGGAGCATGATGAGGTAGCTCAAAGGGGAGACACCGAGAGTGGTGAGCGGCAGGCGGGAGTGGGTGCTGGTTGGGGGGGAGGCGATGCCAACTGCCGGCTCATTACATTCAGCCTTGGCATCCTCCCAGTATACACTTTCCTCACTCTCAGGAGACAAACTTGCTCCAACTGGCGACTGAGGCCGCAGAGCTCTGTATTCAGAGGGTGGATGCTTTCCCCTTTCTAGAACAATCCCTCTATCCCTGCCCTTCATCCAGTCTTCCTTCTCTTGAGTCTCATTCTACCACACGTAACAGAGAATACTCTGTCTTCAGGCTCTTCTTGTCACTTGTGACACCATAGTTGACCCTACAACATGGCTTCCAACTGTGTGGTCTGCATAAATGTGGGGTTTTTTCAATAAAAGTTACTGTGAGTGTGCCTGTTGTTCCTACCACCCCTTCTATCCCTTCTACCTCTCTGCCTCTGCCACCCCTGGGACATCAAGACCAACTCCTTCTCTTTCTCCTCCTCAACATGCCCAATGTGAAGATGATGAGGATGAAGAAGACCTTTATGGTGATCCACTTCCACTTAATGAAGAGTAAATACATGTTCTCTTTTTTAAAGGTTTTTCTTAATAACATTCTCTTTTCTCTAGATTATTGTAAAAATATAGGATATAAAACATAGACCATACAAAATATGTGTTAATCAATGATTTATGTTATTGTTAAGGCTTTGAGTCAATATTAGCAGAGTTTGGGAGAATCAAAATTACATGGATTTCTCACTGTGAGGTGGGCTAATTGCCCGAGCCCTGAATTGTTGAGGAGCCAACTATACTTTCTTCTGAAGCTCACATCACTAGAATAGACCTGCCATTCTTCCTTTCTCCTCAGTCACCACTTCCAAACCCCTTTGCCATCCCTGTGGCTATTACTTTATAGAGTTAGCTCCTGGCTCACTGGTGACCTTTCTCCTCTTCGTCCTGTCTTCATTTTGGAAATTTCAGTATCCTTATGAATGCCTCAGCCCTCAGATGCTTGACTTCTCTCTATGGCAACATTTTTCTTGTCCCTCAGCCATCCTCTCCTAAGGTCACACCCTAGACCCTAGACCCTGTTTTCACTAATAACTGTGCCATGCCTGAAATCCCTTTTTCAAATATCCTATAATCTGACTACCCTCTCTTCTCCTTCAAGTGTATTGGTTCTAGTATTCCCACTACATAATTTTGTGTGTGTGTGTGACAGAGTCTCAATTTATCACTCTTGGTAGAGTGCCATGGCATCACAGCTCATAGCAACCTCCAGCTCGTGGGCTTAGGCAATTCTCTAGCCTCAGCCTCCATAGTAGCTGGCACTACAGACCCCCGCCACAATGCCCGGCTATTTTTGTGCAGTTTGGCTGGGGCCAAACCCACCTCCCTTGGTATATGGAGCCGGCGCTCTACTCACTGAGCCACAGGCACTGGCCCCATAATTTTTTACCTTATTAAGATCACCAGTTCATAAGCCACAACTTTTGCAATATCCATCACATAATTAAAAACATCAACTTATAATTACTCTCAGTTTCTTTGTCCTTAAATTTCAAGGCTGGGCAAATCTAATTTTGTGTGATTCCATCCAAGTGACCAAACACTGTCAAGAAAAACCACATAATTAGGCTGGCTGATTTGACAAGTTCAAGACTGAATATTAAATGCACACTCCCACTGCCACTTCCTTCCCCAGTATTCCCAATTTCAGCAAATGGCTCTACTTTCCAATCCATTGCTTATTAAAGTGTTCACAGCCTTCCAACAGGACCCCTGCTAGTTGCCTTCCTAACAGCCATTAGGATTTTGATTTCCTTACCAATAGGACTTTGATTTCCTTACCAATAGGACTCCAGTTCAGGTGGTCAAAATGACCAGCCAAAATGCTCAAAGTGTGGTCATCTGAGCCCAGTTCTGGTTGGAAGATAGTCTCAGAAGCTCCTAGGTAGGCTTCCCAAGAAAGTTTTTAAAGGGGGAAAACCCAGTGGACATTACTACTTTTGCCATTTTCCCTTTCTCTTTCTCCTCGGCCAAAATGCAAACACAATGCCTGTAGGTACAGCAGCCATCTCCTAAGCAGAACAAAAGTCACACAGGTCGAATGGAGTAGCAGAAAGGACTTGTGTCCCTGGTGGCACTGAGGAGCAGCCGTAATGACCTTGCACTGCCTCTCTGTGGGCTTCTTGTTGCATTTGAAAAAAATAAATCCCTATTCGCTTAAGCTACTACAATTAGGGTTCTGTTATGTACAGCTGACTACAATTTCCAATGATGCCTGTCCATGACGCTGTTAGAAAGGCAATCCTGGCTTCTGAGCTAATCTGAATCTCACAAGGGAGGAGGAAGCTTTTCCTGAATTTTTATCCCAATTGGTTTATCAAAGAAACAAATATCCAGAGATGAATGAGTTCTTAAACATACTTTTTCTTCTTTTTTTCTACATTTAGGAAAATAGTTCTCTTTCTTTGATTTTGATCTGCCACAAAAATATCTGGGTTTTTTTTGTTTGTTTTGTTTTGTTTTGTTTTTTTGCAGTTTTTTTGGCCAGGGTCGGGTTTGAACCCACCACCTTTTGTATATGTGGCCAGCGCCCTACTCCTTTGAGCCGCAGGTGCCACCCAATATTTGAGTTTTTTCCCTTTGACATCTGCCTGATACATATGGAAACTGACATTTGAGATCTTCATGTGTTTATCTTTGTTCATATACAAACCCCTCCGTGTGCATACAGATGAGAGATTTCCTAAGCTCAATTAATTATTTTGACAAACTCTTATTTCTTACTATGTGCCAAAACACTTAAGTGGTTTACAAATATTAACCTGCTTAACGTAGAAAACACCCTTGTATTATCTTCATATTCAGATGAAGGAAAAAAGTCAGAAGTAGAATTCAAACCAAGGCGATCTGGCTTCAGAGGCTGTGTGCCATGTTAAGCCCATGTGAAAGGGGACATCAACCAACCAAAAACATGGAAACAAATATTCTTGAAAAATTTTAATACCTACTATGTACATTGTTAAAGCACTATCTGAATTGCAAAGAAATAAGGAACTAAATAATCCATGGTGTCTGCTCTGAAAGAGCTTACAACAAAACAGCGAGGAAATACGTATCTAACAACTTATCGAATGCAAAGCAAGATGATTTCTTCAGGATGAAAAGAGGTACAGTGCTCACACTTAGATCGTGAAGGGGCATGATATATTAATAATATGATATAATTTTGGTTCAGCAACCATAGCGCAGTGGTTAAGGTGCTGGCCACATGCACCAAGGATGGCAGGTTTGAACCCGGCCCGGGCCAGCTAAATAACGATGACAACTGCAACAACAACAAAATAGCCGGGTGTTGTGGCAGGTGTCCCAGCTACTTGGGAGGCTGAGGCAAGAGAATTGCGTAAGCCCAAGAGTTTGAGGTTGCTGTGAGCCATGACGTCACAGCAACTCTACCAAGGGTGACATAGTGAGACTCTGTCTCAAAAAGTAAAATAATTAAAAATAAAAACTGCAAAGGGGATGCTAGCCAGGGTGGAAAGTCCACACTCTGGAAAATTCCAGGAGTAATTGTCCTACAATATTCTGGAGACATGGGGCTTGGGGGGTTTAAAAATATATATGATATTTAAAGGGTTTAAAAAAATATATGATACAATTTCCCAGGAAGCATCCAGGTACCCCTGGTTCAGGGTGTGATGGGGCAAAGAAGACTTTTTCACAGCAAACTTTGTTCTCTCAACTTAATTGGTTATATGACCTTGGTGACTCACTTCCTCTCTGGGACTTGGACTTCAGCAGTTTCAGAGTGAAGGGTCTTTACAAGGTTACTTCCAGTTCTGACTGTTGGTGACTTGGTGTTTTTGACATGGTATTTTTATTACTGAGTTTCACTCTACTTATTCCATAATCTCCAAGCTGGAGTTTCTATTTTTCCAGTTGGCTTTGATGTATTTTTTTTTTTAATTAGAAACCGTTTTCCATGTCAATATACATAACTTTAATTCATAATTTTTAATGCTTGCATAATAATATATTCTATGTTCTCTAACAAATCCTGGTTGATTCACAGTTAAGTTGTTGCCAAATTTACTACCATTAGCCAAATATTTGTGCACCCCCTTTTCTCCTAAGAAAACTTCCCTGAAGTGACTTTTTTAGGTCAAAGAGAAAGCACAATTTTAAAGATTTAGAGTACATATTGCCAAATTTCTTCCAGAAGTTTCTCCCACTATACACTTGAATATATGAATCTCTTTTTTTCATAATTTTATCAATCTTGAATATTATTTAAACAAAAGAAGAAGAAAAAACTTACCATTTTACTGGCAGAATATTTGAATTACTTTAATTCATATTTCCATGATTACTAGTGGGGTGACCAGTTTTTCATAAGCCTGTAGGCTAGTCACAGTTCTTCCTTAGTGAACTGGTTATCTGTATCTATTTGTTGCATGTTCACTTTTTTCCAATTGATACCATTTATATTTTTCTTATTGATTTATAAGTAAATATATTTTTGTATTTTACATTTTTCTTCTGTTATATTTTAAAGATTTTTACAGCTATTAGCCCATTATATATTTCATATATTATAGATATTTCCTTATTATTTGCATTTTAATATTATTTATGTTTCCTTAATTGAATAGAATTGGTTAACTTTTATCTAGATCAGAAGTATAAAAATAGCTGGGCATTGTGGCAGATGCCTATAGTCCCAGCTACTCAGGAGGCTGAGGCAAGAGAATTGCCTAAGCCCAGGATTTGGAGGTTGCTGTGAGCTGTGTGATGCCACAGCACTCTACCCAGGGTGATAAAAGGTTAGGTAAAAATATTTTAAACTTTATGGGCCATAAAGTCTCTGATACAAATACTCGACTGCTTTGTAGCACTGAAGTAGCCACAGACAATCCATAAATAAATGGACACAGCTATGTTTCAATAAAACTTTATCTACAAAAACAGGCAACAGGCCAGATTTGCCCTGCAGGCTGTGACTTGCTAATCCCCTGCCTCAAGTAATCTATGTGTCTGGTTATTCTTCTACCTAAGGTTCTAGTAGTTGGCCCTTCTAACTTTAGCAATATGCCATCCTAACTCAGACTTGTTCCTAGAGGGCGTGCACAAAAATGGGATACACAGGCTGCAATCCCTGAACTGTCTTTCTTTCTTTGGACAGGCTAACTATCTATATGCCATTCATCAGTGCTGCTTTGTTTAGAGAACCAAACGCTGCATGGGTCTAGGTGTTTACCTCTACTACTGCTGTAGTCGTGTCCCTTGGTTTTATATATCTTTTGAGTTACTCCAGAACATAATTTGGAAAAAGATTATTTCCCATATTTCCAAAGAAAACTCATGAGTCTTTCTGAAATATCTCAGTTTCTATAAACCCACTGTTTTACTTAATTACTTGTGGCATTTGCCACCATTTTATAGGTTAGTTTTGTTAAGTTGGCTCCTTAGAGATACATATTTTCTCTGGGGTATTCTACCTGTAATTAGGATGGTTGCCAACGGATAAAATACAGGGCCTTGGTAATAGCCTATGATCTGGATCATTGGATTTCCTCTAAGTACATTTAAGTAAGAAAAAAAGAAAGCACCATATTTTCCTGCTCAACTACATGTTTCTCTTTGTTACAAAGATAATATTTTATCAAGACAGACAAGTATAAGTATTCAAAACCACTAAAATCATTAACTTTAAACTGATAACCCAGCACTGAAATTATTCTTAAAGAAAGTGAAGCACTAGGTAATGATATGAGAAACATAGTTAATATTGTTTAGTATTTACTGTGTGCCAAGACTATGCTGAGTACTTTTCAGGCGTTCACTTAATTAATCCTTACAACTCTGCTAGTGTATACTAAGATCACCCCATTTTATAGACAAGGAAAAAAGCCTGATGCTTAAAGATGTACATTTTTTTTTTGCTTAAATTCACACAGCTAGTCATTGAAACTGAACTTGAAATTTGGTGTGTCTAAATTCTGGGTCTATGCTCTTTAAATTGTTTTTCTCAATGATTCTGAATCACAATTCTTAAAAACTGCTCCCCTCTTTTGGGGGCAAGGCACAATTATAAGAGGGACTTTACCTAACAAATGCAAGCAGTGTAACCTGATTTCTTGTACCCTCAATGAATCCCCAACAATAAAAAAAAAAAAAAAAACTGCTCCCAGGCGGCGCCTGTGGCTCAAAGGAGAAGGGCATCAGCCCCATAGGCTGGAGGTGGCAGGTTCAAACCCAGTCCCAGCCAAAAACTGCTCCCCTCTTCACACCCCAAATAACAGCAGTAACAGCAGCAGTAATAACAGACACATATGCAGTGCTTGGTGTGTACCAGGCCTCATTCTAAGGGTTTTCCAGTAGCTAATGCTTTAATCCCTATCTTATTAGATAGGTACTATGAGATCCCCATTTTCAGATGAGGAAACTGAAGCACAGAAAAGTTAAGTTGGTGAATTTCAGAGCCCGGAGTAAAACCTATCTATCTGGCTGTAGAATCCATGCTCTTAACAGCATGTTTTAATTACAGGATATTTATTATAGAAATCACAGGGAAACATAACCACTATCCATCACAGCTTAATTTATCTGTTGTTGATTTGAAGAAGATGAAATTTTCTAAAGCTTATCAAATTTTTCTTCATATGGGACCCTTCCATGTCTATATGTGGCAAAAACCCTTGCATACAGTTTTCTTCCAGTCTTGGAAATTTTTTAGCAAAGCAAAGTCACCTAACTTGTTTCAAATAAAAGCCATTATGGTTCCTTCTTATAATTACCCATATTGAATTATTTTATACTATATACAAATAAAAAAGGGACACACAATCCTGCCATCTATTTAGACACATGTATATGCTATTGGGTAATCCTGCCAGGATTGGTGCTCCTATCAGTAGGAAGTCATTTCTTTTTCTTTTAACCTGGGCATTTTTCCCTGTGAAGTTGTCACTTAAGTAGGTCCTAATATAGTCCCTTGGAAGTCTTCAGTAATTTCTGACTCAGGCTGCTATAGCAAGCAAGCTTCCAATAGCAGCATACGCTTAACAGTTCATAACATTTTATAACACACTTAAATCGAACATGTTTAAAACATGGAAGAAAGAAGTTCAGTCTGGACCAGATGTGAGCTAGCAATTCGGGGAGGAGAGTGCTGCTTTGTGCAACCCTGACTGTCATCGCAGCTGTTGTGCTAGTACCTTAAGTAGATGCCTTGGAGACATTTGGTGACAGTTTGAAGATGTGTCTCAAGATCTTCATCACAGCATCTTTCAACCATCATTACCCCATCACACTAAGTGTGTATCTACTCTGGCCTCTGAATACGCTGGGCATGTACCTAAGAGGCTGTGCTTATGACATGGCTAAGTTGCTTAACATGGATCTCTCACACAATTGAAAGAGAATGTTGGGGCTGTCATCCTGACAGGTGGCTGCAAAACGAGCTTTTGATGAGAATCTTAATTGTGTTACAAGCGAAGGTTTCTGTTCCGACCGTGGCCTATGCCCCATGTCGTTGGCCAAAACCTTTGGTGACGGAGAAGAGAAAAGAAGAGATGGCTCTTCTTTCCTGGCAGCTTGCTGAGAATAAAGCTGTCATTATTTAGCTGACAGAATATAATCTGCTAACCAGCCTGCTAAATAGGTGTGCTCTGCAAAGAGGCTAACTATTCCATTATCTCTAGTCCCACCTTTCTGGATTTAAGAGCCTCTGAGGCTCATTTACAGTTTACACTTCAGTGAGATCTCAGATCAATTCCAACATGCCAGGAAATCCAATAAGAATAGACACTGAAATTTATGTGTTTATTTAAAGCTTGGTGCAAAACAATTACATGCATCTTGCTTATAATCATCTATTACAGTTTATAAGTTACTAGGCACAACAGTTTGTGTTTTTTTTGAGACAGGAAAATAAATTGAGTTCCCAGCATCTCATAGTGTGTTTGACAGTTCAAGATGAGAAGCTGCCTAACCAGGGACTGCCCAGGTTGCAGCTGTCGTGTGTGTGCATGCACACACGTGTGTTCATTCTTCTCCACTTCAGCAAAAAGAAGGGCATAGTTAAGGATGCTGCATCAGTCAGCCAACAGCTCTTTACTGATGTCTCTGTTCAAGGCAATCTGCAGTCTGCTAGCTAGCCATGGGCTGCACAGAAACCCAAGGCAGCACCCTTACAGGAAGCTGAATATTCACCTGAAAACAACAGTGAGGCCAGAAGTTAGAATGTGCTGATGTTCAAAGGATGATGAGATAGACAAGTGCTTGCCTGGGGGGTGGGGGGTTACAGGGCTGAACATGAATAATCTTGAGAATGGGAAGCATTTGGAAGCCAGATGCAGCAGGACAGAGGACACTCGGAAGGGGGAACTTCTGAGCTGAAGGAGGGGGTGCCCAAGGTGTGCTGGGCCAGAGGCTGACATAAGGGAGTGAGAGGGTAAAGCCAGGAAGGAAGGAGAGGCCAGACTGTGTGGGGGTCAGAACACCACCTCTTCCTGTACTAGAAACAGTCTTCTAACAGGTATTGATCTGGACCACCCACTAGAGCGCCCTCACCCTGGAAGGTGCTCAGGGGAGCTTCAGAGGCCTCCCACTCTCCTCTAGGTTCTCAGAGACCCTTGAGAACCCCACAGCCCTTGTACACTAATTGGTTCCCTCGTGCCTACAGTAAGTGAACTGAGATTAAGTAAGACACTGTTCACCCCTAACACAGGTAGAGGTTAAAAAGAAATTCCATGTTCTCTTCTCCCTTCTTCATTACCATTTGTTATACAAAAACAATGAGAAGCCAGGAGGAGAAGCAACATCAGTAACCTCTCCCCCTACACACACATAGAAACAAACTAAGTGGAACACCAGGAGTTGTGCACTGGGGTAAAAGCAAGGAGAAGCTTCAGTCATGCAAGAATCTGGGCCTCTGTTCTTTGCCAGGTAATGGGCTCGGCCTTGAAGACACAGAAATGAACAAAACAGAAAGGATTCGAGGTCCCATGGAGCTTACAAACCATTGGGAAATACAAATTAATCCATCAATAAAAATTGGGGAGAAAAACAGAGGAAAAGTAGGGGAATCCAGGAAATGCCTCTCGGAGGAAGCAGCATTTAGGCTAAGATGTGAAGGGCCAGCACACATCAGCCCAGTAGAGAAAGGGTGGCAGGAAGAGCTCTGGCCGTTCATTCAGGCTTCACCCCGACACCTGGATTCCTTCTTTCGTTCTCCTGACAACCTTTCTCACTGTGACTAGGGGGCTCCAATTCCCTGAAGGCTGATACAGTCTCTATGGCATGACATAAAGTCTGCAGACATTTTTTTCTCTTCATAATACACAGGCATCTCCCAGATCCCAAGTGGAGCTAAACTGGCAGGCCTTGGGTATTTTTGCAGGTGTTTCAAAGAGTCCCTCCACACAGTCTGTTTACACTCAACTTGGGACAGTGTTTCCTTGAAACCACCTCTGGGCCATCCAGTCTTTGTCCTCAGACCTCATCATCTTCCACCCTGCAGGCCATCTCCTTTCTGCAGTTCTGCCCTTCTTGGTCTCCTGACATTGTTCAAATTGTCTGGCAACTTCTTCCCTGTCTGCTCTTCTTCATACTGTCAGTAGCGATCAGGGTTGACTACTAGAAACAGAGACCCAGTTAGCAGTGGCTTAAACAAGATACAAGTTCATGTCTCCCTCATGTCAAAGTCTGGGGATTGGCAATCCAGGGCTGGTATGATGGACCCACAAAGTCATCTAGAGCCCTGACCCCATGCCAGTCTCTCCTGCTCCCACCGTAGGGTGGAGCACTCATCCTCATGGTGCAAGGAGTCTGCTAGTCTCACCCTTCATTCAGAATTCCAGGAAGCATGATGGAACGTGGGGCAAAGAAAAAAGGGCCAAAGGACACATGCCAAATGTCTATTCAGACAGGTTCCTGAAAGCAATTGTGTGATAATTACTCTTTTTACTTTTATTGATATACCATAGTTACATATTCTTAAATCTCTTACCCAAAGCTTAGTCCATGGCTATATCTAGTAATAAATGAAGCTGGGATACATAGTCTTTATTTTAGATAACTCTATGTCCAACTAAAAAGTTAGGTTCTATTGTTACAGAGAAAGGTGAGAATGAATAATAATGGACAACCAACTTGATATGCTTAGTACCTTGGTTGTGGTATGGTGTGCACATGTATGTATGCACATGTCCAAACCCACTAAGATTTATATATTAAATGGGTGCAGTTTTTGCACAGTCAATTCATACTTCTAAAACAAAAAAATAAAAATAAATGGATAAGTATTGATCTCGGTTACATGCCCATGGATGTAGGCACCATCCAAGGATTTTTGACTTGGATCTATTCTTGGGTGGCCCAAACTCTCCAAGCTCCCCCAGCTATGACCGTGTGCAGATGGCGGGAACATCTCTCATCTCTTGAGCTCAGCCACTATATTCCACCCACCTGCTATATATACCTTTGATGCTATACATCAAACATAACACCTTCCACATGTAAATCATTTGATTCCTTCCCACATTCTCTCTGTAGTCCCCTGTACTCCCATGCCACTATAAAGTACACCCTTCTCGAACTTCCTTCTCAATGAACACTGTTGAGCTCCTATTATGAGTCAAACTGTTCCAAGATCTAGGGCAGGGTTCCTCAAACTGCGGCCCATGGAGGACATTTATCTGGCCCGTGGAATGTTTTTGCCACCACTGCCTGTCCTGCTTAGCAGCAACTCATCCTGAGCCCACAGTGCACATGTGTGGAATGTGCACCGCACTCTCTGACTCCCCTCCTTCTCTCTGTCTCTCGACTCCTCTCAGTCTAGGTTGCTTGCCTGAGGACCAAGGTAAGAACAAGTTAGGATTTATTTTTTTTGAAGTTAGGAGGTCTTTTTTTTTTTATTTTGCAGTCAGTAGGGCCTTTTTTGTGTGGTTAAGGGGGGGCTTTTTTCCTGAAGTCAGGAGGTCTATGTGCAGTGTACATAGAAATCTGTTCATAGTTTTTTTTCAAACTATAGTCCAGCCCTCCAACGGTCTGAGGAACAGTGAACTGGCCCTCTGTTTAAAAAGTTTGAGGACCCCTGATCTAGGGATATATCATGGAACAAAACAGACACACGCACACCAAGTCCCCACCTTGTTGAGCCTGTGTTCTAACCTCCCACTGTTTTGCCTGCATCCTCTTCAAGTCCCCTTTGTTCTATGTAAACTAAGTCACCTGTCTCGTGTATGCAGGACCTGTCCTTTGCTCAAGATTTTTCCTCTTTCCAAAATATCCTTTTGCCTATTTCTTTTCTAGCAATGGCTCTCAGACAAGTAGGGGATGTTTGGCAATGCCTGCAGATATTTTTGGTTGCCACATCTGGAAGGGGTGCTATGGGCACTCTGTAAGTAAAAGCCAGAGATGCTGCTGAACATCCTCCAAGGCACAGGATAGCCGCCACGATGAAGAATTATTGGTCCCAGATGTCAATAGTGCTAAGGTTGAGAAACCCTGTACTAGAGCCAAGTCATACCTATCCTTCAGTGCCAGCTCAAATGTCACTTTCAAGAAATGTCCATGATTTCTTCTCCCATTTATGTCTGCTGGAAACTATCTCTGCCTCCACTGAACTCCTGGCTCCCCTGCGTATACCTCTTTGATGACACGCATCACCTTTCATAGGCCGTAAAAGTCAATAAGGCTGAATTGATGCCTGCTTCATCTGAGTTCTCAGAGGCTAGCACAGAGCTGAGCCCCTAGTGCAAAGGCACTCACGAGATTTGTTATGTGCATGAACTGGGAATGTGCAAGTATCTGTCTATTCTCCCAGACTGCAATTCCTAGGAATTAGTTAGCCTGAAACTTCTTGCTTCAGAAGGGAAACACTGCCAGGCTCCTTGGGCCACATCTGTCAAAGAGGTCAGATGTCAACTGGCATCAAGCCACAAGAAGCCTCTGCCTCAACCAGCCCGAATGGGAAGGGGCCGGTGGGAAAAAGAGACTCAACAAACACAGGAGGAAATGTGACTCTGTGGACCCACAGAGATTCCCTACAAAAATAACTGAAAGCAGGAAAAACCTTTGCTTGGATGGGAGCTGGACCAGTTTTATAAGTGGGTCAGGACAATGAGTAACCTCAGCTACCCCTGAAGTCCCCGCAGTGCAGACACCAGGGGCTACAGGCAGGGTACCCAGGGGTGGGCACACAGCCTAGGGGCTCAGTGCCGCTCCTGAGCCACCTCCCGATAAAGTCTGAACAGACGTGCTGCTATGCCAGTGCTCAGGATTGTGTGTCCAACATTTTCCGTCCAAGTCCTTGAGTTGTCTGGGAGGCTGAAGGGTCCTGCCAGGTCCAGAAAACTGCCGAATCTAAAGAAACTGGCTCAGTTATCTCAGGCTCCTGCTGAATCCAAATGTGCCAACTTCAGCCCTCTCTCAAGTTCCTCAGAGCCAGGAGCTCTGCTATGCACCATTTTTTATCTTCCTGGCAGCTGAAAAGGCAATAAGGTCTGTGGGGGGCCAGCTCAGAATCCCTGAAAGCAGGCACAAGGGAGCTCAGGGGCTTGTGTAATGGGAGTGACTGAAGCTGAATGAAGAAGAAGAAAATGACTCAAAGGTTTGCCGCACAGCTTTCAGCGAGCACTTTACTGTGAGATCTATTCCACCTGGGAGTATCTGTCACACATCTGACTTATCAAGGGAGAAAGGACCTGACAATTAGCAAGATATCACAGCCAACCAGCCCAGGTAGGTCTCTTATCACCATGTAATTCTGTTTCCTTGTGCTGCGATTCATGTACAATGGCAGGGATGGATGTTGAGAGAGGGTGGGGCAGGAAGGAACCGATGGACATGTTGTGATCCCTCCTCCCCAAGCAGGATTCTGGAGGCGTAAGCAGTAAGCGGAGAAGGGATGTGCTTTCAAGGGCGGGGACAGAGATATGGGGCTGACCCACTTGGCTGGCTTTCTGTATAAAGGTTCAGCCACTGGATGAGTCTCCTACTCTAAACTCTAAGTCAGCCTGCCCAGCAGATATATAACACCAGCCACAAATACAAGCCACACATGTGATCTTAAATTTTTTAGTAGCCACACTTAAAAAAAAAAAAGGAACAAGAAATGGATGTAATTTTAATAAAATATTTTACTTAACCCGATACATCTAAAATATTATCATTTCAACATGTAATCAATATAAAGAATATTATCAATTAGATAATTTACAGCACTTTGTTACGCAAAGTCTTTGAAATTCATTATGTGTTTTACCCTTACAGAATATGTCAGTTTGAACTAGCTACATTTCAAGTGCTCAATAGCCTATTTCAAACATTCATCTATAGTGTAAATCCAGAATAATTCAGTACTTTTTTTTTGAGACACCAATTGATACCTGGACACTAATGTATCCTATATACAAAATATAATGGGATGGATAATTTTTTCCCATTTACTAGAATTCCTCTCCAGGAGTACATGTACCACATGTAACTGGAAGAAATTCTTTGAAAAGCTTGCCATGGCCAAGATAAGGTAGGAATTGGAGGTGGGAAAGCCTCCATGATGGCTGAAATTGAATCTCTTAGAGATTTCACAATTATAAGAAATTATTTTTCCAGGACCAAAGCAGAGGACTTGGTGAATCATTTTATTGTTGGAAAAATTATAACCACTTCAGTGTTTTAAAATACGGCATGAACCATCCAGTTGAAAGAGCATTTTGCCATGATTAAAATACTATTTAGAAACATACACCTAATATAGAATTTTAAGTGGAGGATTGGGGCAGGATTAAATGTAATTATTTGTACAAGCCGAACCATATTTAATAAGCACCAAAGAAGAAAAGCAACAGGCCAAAATATTGACATTATTTTAACAGGAAGTAGCATTATGGGGGACTTTTTCTTGGACTTTCCAATGTTTTTCTAATGAACACATATTACTTTGAGGATTAGGGGGAGGGATAAAACAAAACCCAATGGCACACTTGCCAGAATTTCCAAAAATACAAACGTATGTGTGTGTCCAGGTAGGCATGCAAGTGCGTGTGCACCAGTGTGTATGTGGGTGCATGTGTGTCTTCCTGAGCCTGATCCCAACCAGACTAAGGCTCAATAGATCTGGGGAAAGCCTACCTTCTTCTACTCCAACATAATTGTTTTCTTGAATTTTATTAATTTGGCTAGAATAGCATTTCTACAGCCATTCTAGTCTCACTTTTTTTTTTTATATAGTAACCCTAAATATTTATTCACTTAATAACAGAACTTAAAAGTACATGGAGCAAAATCAGATAGAACTGCAAAGATAAGTAAAGCCATGATTAGAGTCTGAGGTATCAATAGCCCTTTCTCATTAATTGATATAAAAATAGCCAAAATACTGGTAAGGATATATACTATAGAAAGTAGAATTTATTATACTACTATTCTATACTATAGAAAGTAGTATTATTATTTTAAAGAGCTATATTGAATACTGCTAACAAATTTGACCTAACTGATCCTTGTAGAATTCTCCACTTAACAGAATGCAAGTACTTCTCAAGTGCACATGAAAGATTTACCAAAATAGACCGTATTTGGGGTTATAAATAAGTCTGAATAAGTTTAAAAAGATTCAAATCATACAATGTCTTTTCTCTGACCATCATGGAATTAAATTAGAAGTCATTGACCAAATGTTATCTAGAAAATCCCCAAATATTTTTATTTATTTAATTTTTTATTTCAGATTAATATGAGGGTACAAATGTTTAGGTCACATTGTTTTCAGTTCTAAGGAAAAATTCAAGTTATAGTTGAGCCCTTCACCCAAATTTTTTTTTTTTTTTTTTTGTAGAGACAGAGTCTCACTGTATTGCCCTGGGTAGAGTGCTGTGGCGTCACACTGCTCACAGCAACCTCTGGCTCCTGGGCTTAGACGATTCTCTTGCCTCAGCCTCCCGAGTAGCTGGGACTACAGGCGCCTGCCACAACACCTGGCTCTTTTTCTGTTTTGCAGTTCCTCTGAGGCTGGGTTTGAACCCACCACCTTCGGCATATGGGGCCAGCGCCCTACTGACTGAGCCACAGGTGCCGCCCCCAAATATTTTTAAACTAAATAAATTCCAAGCCCATGTCCTTACCTACTAGGCTGTATAGATGCATTTAGAGACAGGTTACATGGAAAAATAAACACACTGAGCTATCCAGTACACCAGATATCCGGGTGCCCTTCCTCTCTGCCTATAGCCTCATATCATTTTCTGGCTAGCCCTGAAGCCTTCCTTGTCTTTTTTTTTTTTTTTTTTTCAATTTCTAAATACATGTATTTTATTATTTTTCATTACATTATTTCCCCCCTAGCCTCCAGTGGTAAGACAGAATTTATTTACAGAAAAGAATACAGAAAACACCAAAGCTCCTGGTAGAGGGAGAGAATTCAATCTGGTCTCATTTCTAATCCCCACATCCCCAATTGCTTTTTGAGAGATGATATTTCTCATAAACATTTCCAGCTAAACGTAGAATGATTTCCCCTCCTTCATTTCATGTGTAAATAAGATAATAAATCACCTCTGATCTCCCAAGTTTTCCTTCTCTTAAATTTCAGTCCAGAAGCAAAAAAAACCCAAGGTGATTATGCAGCCAAAAAAATCAAGCCATATCACTTTTATGACATCTAATCATACTGCACACAGCTTCTTAGAAGATCATTTTTAATCCCCTGTTTTATGTTACAGGGTTAAAAGAGAGAAAGAAAGTTGACCGTAAATTGAAAGTAGTAAACAAAGTATTCAGGAAAAAAATCTCTAAGTAATGGCAAAAAACGATTAATCATTAAATATTTTAAGACTGCAATATATTCAGCTAAGAGATATGTCTAAGAAGATAAAAGTTTATAAAAGAAAATCAGGTGTAGTGGAAAATTCTTTTTCTGGTAGCGTGGTAGATTGGATTCCCTGAAAACCCCTCCTAAATAAAATAAGCCAAATACTTGAAAAAAATTTGGTAAAACAAATTTTTGTTTAAAAAATTTTGGGGGGGCTCAGCACCTGTGGCTCAACGGGGTAAGGTGCCAGCCATGTGCACCTGAGCTGGCAGGTTCGAATCCAGCCTGGGCCCGCCAAACAACAATGACAGCTGCAACCAAAAAAATGGCCAGGCGTTGTGGCGGGTGCCTGTAGTCCCAGCTACTTG
>CAUYON010116978.1:0-31209 GCA_963573935.1 Arctocebus calabarensis
GTGGCGGATGCCTGTAGTCCCAGCTACTTGGGAGGCGGAGGCAGGAGACTCGCTTGAGCCCAGGAATTGGAGGTTGCTGTGAGCTGTGATGCCACAGCACTCTACCCAGGGTGATAGCTTGAGGCTCTGTCTCAAAAAAAAGAAAATCTGGGGTATATTGGGTGGTGTCAAATACTATAGAGGAAAGAGAAGCAGGGAAGGGGGCAAGATGAGCCAGGGGTCAGGGAGTTCAGAGGCCTTACCTAGGAGGTGACCTTTAAGGGTGCTGGGAAGAAGGAGTGAGCCTGTGGGCAGGTGCCTCCCAGGGCAAGAGATGCAAAGGCCCTGAGGAGGAGAACAGTGAGACTTGTTCTAGCCAGTACACTGGATGGGATGGTTACAGACTTGATCAGAGGGCCTTGAAAGCTGTTGTAAGACTGTAGCTTTTTATGGCAGGGGAGTTGGGAGCCTCACATGGATTTGAGCAAAGGAGCTTCATTGCATTTCAAAAGGGTGGCCTGGCTGCTGGGTGGAGAGCCAGCTGAGCAACAGCCGCAGTATTTGTGACTGTCATCCCCCTAGTGTTAATCGAGTGCCTGGCTTGGCATGGACTCTTTATGTGTACGTCTGGCTTAATCCTCACAGCCACTTTATTACCATTTTACTTGGGAAGAAGCCGAGCTTCAGAGAAGTTAAACATTTTGTCCATGGCTGCAAAGCTAAAAGGTGGCACAACCAGCTGTTAGCTTAGGCCAGCCTGATTCTAAAGTCCGCGCCCCGGACTCCTGCCCCTAGTTCCAGGGCAAAGGGACCGATTGTTTAGGACAACATTGAGCAAATGTCTGGGTGTGATGGTGAGGTGGACCCTGTGCTTGGGCTTTGGCTACTCTCAGGTGTCCTACTGGTCACTGAGGTGGGGATGGCCTGGGGGGCAGCCCTCTCTTTTAGCTCACTTGTTTGGTGGAAGGAAAAGTAAATTGCTTCCAGATGAGGGAAGGCTGCTGTGTGGAATTTGCTCTGTCTGTAGACAGCAGCCTCTGTGGACCTGCAGGGCCCTGTGTCTCTGTGTTGGGCCCCCCAGACAAGCCTGCTACTAGAGTCCTGAGCTGTCAGCTACTGACTTGGGCGCAGCACCCCGAGGCAGGCAGGTGGAGGGACCCCCAAAGAGAGCCTTCTTCTCCCCTAGGGCAGAACCTCCCTGCGTTTCTGAGTGAAGTCAGGGCCAAAATGCCCTGTCTTATCCCTTTTCTTTCAAGTAGTTCAGATCATTTTCAGAATGTCATATCCATAATCCTCATATTTATGGCTCCCTGAGGAAGTAGGGAGGATTTTTTCCTTGTCTCTAAGAAATATGCTACAGTACTACGGGTGGGAAAGCTGGGGTCAGACAGTGGGGCTGGATGGAGCCCGGGCCTGGGTGCAGCTTGCCTTGAGAGGGGCAGGTAGGGAGGAAGTGAGCCAAGGGGGAAACTGGGCCTTCTGGATTTGGGGGTTGTTCCTTTTCTGTTAAGCATGTACTTTGGTGGGAAGTGGGGTGAGGTGGGAGCGGAGCGCTCTTCTTTCCTTAGTAGCAGTCTTAAGAAGTGAATGTGTCCTTGGGCATCCAGGCCCTCTTTGTAGCTCACCCCCAACACATTCTCTCTCTCTCTCTCTCTCTCTCTCTCACACACACACACACACACACACACACACACTCACTCTTCATGCTCATGTACACTCTCATACTCTCACATGTGCCACACTCCCATTCTTAACTTTCTTTGCACACTCAGGTGTACAGTGCACACTTTCTACCCTTACCTCCAGCATACATATAGCATGCACACTCACTCTTGCACACAGGCTTATCGTGTTCCTGATCACACTGGCTATCACAAGCGCCCGCTCACACACTTGCCCTGTTCAGCCATGCATGTGCCCTCTCATACCCGCAGGGAGGTTCTGGGGTGCACACAGCGCACGTCTGTATCAGCAGCTGACATTAGAATTTCTGATAGCAGTGGAGTCCCCAGAGTACTGGCCTTTAGCCTGCCACATCCCATGTCTCAATTTACACCTCTTGTGTAAGAACATGAACTTGGAGAATCTGAGGACACAAAAGAGGCACAGGTGGTTCAGTGTTCTCATGAACTTGGAGAATCTGAGAACACAAAAGAGGCACAGGTGGTTCAGTGTTCTGAGGTCTGCACACTGAGAGGTATTGGATCTGTAAAACATGCAAAGGAGGGAACTGGCGGTGGGTCGTAGGGGAGATTCTTAAGAGAGAAGGCAGCCCCTCTGCTGGGCTCCCTGGCTGCAAGGTGCCAGCCTGGAGCTGAGTTCTCCAGTGCTGAGTGTGCTCCTCGACCTTGAATGTCTACCATTACCACAACCAAGACCTTGGCAGCAGAGCTGTGGGGCCCTGGGAGGGAGGGCGCATTGTTCAGCAGGGTAAAAAAGGATCATTTTGGGAAGGAAGGGCTCTTTGTTAGCTGCTCAGACTCCAGGGGGTTACCAGCCACAGAAGCAAAGCAGACAGGCCCCTGACTTTGTTTCTATTTCAGAATCCTTGCTGCTGCCACCACTGCAGAGCACAAAATCATCACAGGGCTGTGGAAACGCCATTAGACTTGAGCCGAGGGCGGCCTCCCCTGTAGGAGTAGGGGAGGGGAGGCTCTATCTAGAAGGCTGCCTCCACAAATTTGAGTTAGAGTGGTGGAGGGCCTGACTGTTACTCATCCATGATGGTTTCCTCTGACCTCGAAGTCCAGCAAGTAAACATCTGCATGAAAACCTGAGGTGTGCCAGGCAGCACTGCAGGGAGCTGGGTGGCCTGGAGACATATGGTGTCCTCAGCCCATTTGACTGCCTGGCCAAATGACCCTGGGCCTCCATTCCCAGCTTCCGTGCTCAGGCTTTCATAGGTGGGCGTGGGGAGGGGGAGGGAGGGACCATGCACAGTGACCCCAGGCCAAGCCCTGCGTCGCAGGTGCCCCTCATCCGTGCTGCAGTGTGGGCCTCTGGTTTGTTGCGCTCCCCCTTTCTGTTCCGGGCATTGGCTTCATGGTGGCCGGTGCCTTATGGGGCTGGCAGGCTACTCCAGGGACTTTAGGTCACACCCAGAGCCAGGCTTTGCCTCAGTGTCCTCATTCTTCATTCTCAGATTGGTTGTATTTTATTTATTTGTATATCACCTTGTTCTAGAAAAGGTGATTAAATCCAGATACCTGCTAATATCACTAGAGCAACTGGATTTGCTCGTGCCTGGCTTGAGTTTCAAATGTTGACTAGGACTTGTTTGTGGTCAGTGGATGGATGGATTGTGACAGGTCCCCAAGCCTTCGCACGTACTCCTGCTGCCTGGACCGACATTGTGCCGTTTATCCTTTATTTATCCTTGTGGATTCAGTTTAGACGTCACACACACTCTCCCCACTAAGTATCCCCTGCCTCCCCCTACTCTGCTGAGAGCCTTTGTTATGGGCTCACCCTGTGTTAGTGCTGAAGGTGTGAGAGGAATCCTACTCGGTCTCTACCCCAGAGCCTAGTGGGGTAGACAGTGGGCAATCTGCCACTTACAGAGGAGGGTGACAAAGGGGTAATGCAATGGACCACCCAGTAGGTATTCTGCTGATATTTGTTGGCCTTGCAAAAAGGTATTCATTCTATAGTCAAAATATTTACCGGTATTTTGGCTTGGTACAGGATCCAGGCTGAGTTTTTTATTTTTATTTTTTGAATTCCAAGGTACTGTGGAGAAGTCCAATGCCATTCTGATATAAATCTTTCGCGGGTAGCACAATCCTTTTCTCTGGAGTCTCTCGTGTTCTGTGTAAACAGTCTGCTGTGTCTCTCGTGTTCGGAAATGTCACATACTACGTGCCTTCGTGTGGATTGACTTTCATTTAACATGTTGGGTATTTGCTGATCCTTTGAATCTTGAAAGAAATGTTCTGGGAAATTTTCTTGTTTCCCTGATGAAGCAATTCAAGAAAATGTCTCCCTTTTCTCCTTTCTTTTGAAACCCCTGGAATTGGATATTAATCTCCTGGGTTGATCTTATGAGGTCTGAAAATTAAGTTTGTAAACTCATCCTAGAAAAAGGGCTACATACTTTATTGCTGAATATCTCTATGGTCACGTTCAAGGTACTCCTGAATATCTCTAGGGTACATTCAAGGAAGCTGTGCATCAACACCAGTGCCTAGTCCACCCTTCAAAGCAATTGTGGAACTCGTTTTCTGGAAGGGCATCAGAGCTGTCCTCGTATGAGGTCTGACAGTTAAGTCCTCAAACTCATCCTAGAAAAAATACTACATACTTCGTTGCTGAATATCACTACGGTCACCATATGGCAAAGGGGAGTACTTCAAAGATATCTGTCGTGATATTCAGCAGTGACGTTATGTAGCACTTTTTCTAGGATGAGTTCATGAACTTAATTGTCAGACCTTGTATAATTTTATTGACTTTTCTTCTCCCCTCCTTTCTTGGAGATTTCTTCAGCTTTATCTTCCTCCCTTCTATGAATGTTTTAATTTTAGGCTCGGTGCCTGTGGCTCATGTGGCTGAGGCGCCAGCCACGTACGCCTGAGCTGGCGGGTTCAAATCCAGCCCGGGCGAATCCAATAATGATGGCTGCAACCAAAAAATAGCCGGGCATTGTGGCAGGCGCCTGTGGTCCCAGCTACTTGGGAGGTGGAGGCAGGAGAATCGCTTGAGCCCAGGAGTTGGAGGTTGCTGGGAGCTGTGATGCCACGGCACTCTACCTGGGGGCCAGCTTGAGGCTCTGTCTCAAAAATAAGGTTTTACTTTTAGTTAGCATATTTTTAATTTCTAAGAGATTTTGCATTTTCTAAATATTCTTCTTTTCATAGCACCCTGTTTTGGTTTCATGGATACAATATCATCTCTTATTTCTTGGAGGAGATTAATGATAGCTTTATTAGGGGGAGGAAGCATTGTTCTTCACTGTGTGTATGTGTGTACGTGTCTATTTTTTGTCTTTCATATGAAGGATTTCTTTAGATGTGTCATGATCCTTGGAATCTGCTTACATTTGAGGGAGGTATTAATAAGGTAATTGGAAGCTCTGTGTGTGTGTGGCTTGTGGATTCTGAGCCTCATTTAGGGTGATCTGGCTGTCCTGTTTTATTTAGTAACCTAATAAGTTAATCTCCTGGATATTTTCCTGGTACTCTCCTGAGCTGTTAGGATTTCCTGACGACCTGCAAGGTCTGAGGCATTCCCTGTGCCCAGGAGCCTGATGGAGGAAGAGTACAGGGTCTCACTTTCTGTACTTAAACCCACCCTGTTTTCCTTGTATCTGGTTTTGCCTGGTTTCCCCTGTCTACAGATATTGGTAGTTTCCACTTTGCAGATGTCCTATCTTACCCTCTCCAAAGAAAGAACGTTCACTCCCGGGTCTTGTGCTGGTGTGGAGGAGGGACATTTACCTGGCTAAGGGGAGTGGGACTGTTTAATTTGCCTTCCTGTGTGCAGCTGTCCTGTGCTGCCAGTCACTGAGCCTTTGAGGGACTGGGGGGGCTTCTTGGTCCAAATGGGGTTGCTGGTGCTTTGGGATTCAGCTAGCTTGCTTTTCCTTTCTTTTCCCTTCCTTTCTTTTCTTTTCTTTCTTTCTTTTTTTTTTTTTTGGAAACAGAGCCTCAAGCTGTCACCCTGGATAGAGGGCTGTGGCATCACAGCTCACAACAACCTCCAATTCCTGGGCTCAAGTGAGTCTCCTGCCTCCACCTCCCAAGTAGCAGGGACCACAGGTGCCCGCCACAACGCCCAGCCATTTTTTGGTTGCAGCCACCATTGTTGTTTGGTAGGCCCGGGCTGGATTTGAACCCGCCAGCTCAGGTGTACGTGGCTGGCGCCTTAGCCCGTTGAGCCACAGGCGCCGAGCCTTTTCTTTCTTTCCTTCCCTCCCCTTCCTTCCTCTTCCCTTCTCTTCCTCCCCTCCTCTTCCTTTCCCTTCCCTTCCTTCTTTCTTTCTTTCTTCTTCGCCCCCGCCTCCTTCTCTCCTCTTTCCTTCTTTTCTTTTCTTTTTTTTTAGGATCGCTCTCTGTTGCCTAGGCTGGAGTGCAGTGGCACGATCATAGCTCACTGTAGCCTCAAATGTCTATGCTTAAGCAACCCTCCTGCCTCAGCCTCCCAACTAGCTGGGACTACAGGGACACACCATGTTTTCCAGGCTGGCTTCAAACTCCTACTTCAGCTTCCCAAAGTTTTACAGGTGTGTATCAACAGCCCCAGCCAGGATTAAACTTTCTTGAGCCTGTTAACATTTTTTTTTTTGAGACAGAGCCTCAAGCTGTCACCCTGGATAGAGTGCCATGGCATCACAGCTCACAGGAACCTCCAATTCCTGGGCTAAAGTGAGTCTCTTGCCTCCACCTCCCAAGTAGCTGGGACTACAGGAGCTCGCCACAGCGCCCGGACATTTTTTTTTGGTTGCAGCCGTCATTGTTGTTTGGTGGGCCCGGGCTGGATTCGAACCCGCCAGTTCAGGTGTACGTGGCTGGCGCCTTAGCCCGTTGAGCCACAGGTGCAGAGCCGAGCCTGTTAACATTTGTCCTTCTATCCTCCATTCTCTAAAATCTTATTGGAATCATCAACCTTTTTGCTTTCTTTGAAATTGTAGGTTTATGCCTTAAAAAGTCTCTTTACTCTTGATTTAGTGAGATGTCTGGCTAGGCCTTGTCTTAGGGAGAGCATTAGCCAGAACACTGTTGGTACATTCAGGTGTTTTTAGCGGCCTGGTGGGTATTTTTCTTTAGCCTTTATGGAGCTGGAATAAAAGTGCATTTTGTTATGTGTGTTTGTTGCAACTCTGCTCTGAGCTACTGCAACTCTGCACCTGTCACACAGGCAATTCTTTAATAACATCGTTTCTGGTTAGTGGTGGGGACTTGCTGACTTTTTTCCTGATCCTGGTTTATTTTCTCTGGTTATCCCAAACCTGTGTCATGTCTCTGATTTTTGAGAAGGAGTTAAATGAGTAAGAATTGGAAAGCATCCAATTTAGAATGTAAGCACCCGCCAGTGCTGGCTGCACCCAGCACTTTATAATTATTATTATTATTATTTTTTGGCCGGGGCTGTGCTTGAACGCGCCACCTCCAGCTTATGGGGCCAGCGCCTTACCCCACTGAGCCACAGGTGCTGCCCTGCATGGAGCACTTTAGAACATAGTTTCTTTGTTGTGTAAAGCCTATGGTTGGACTGGAGGCATCTAAAGTTTCAGTGTAAGCCCTGCGATTCCCTTGTCATCCTCTCTTGTTTGTGGCACAATGGTATAAGCTTCTTGTAGAAAAGAACTACTCTCACTTGTGGGGGCCCAGAAGGACTTTCTTCCACTGGTCATCTGGATTCTTGTACCCCCTCCAGCCCACAGTTCAAATCCACTCCCTTCATGAACACTTCTCGGCTGTGGCAGTACATGCCAGCTCGCTTTTTCTAGCCTCCTTTCTTTCTTTTAGTTTGTAGTTGAATATAGAGAAAGGACAGAGACCTTGAGTCCTGTTGGTGCCAGGCTTGAATTTCAGCAGTCACTTACTGTGTGACCTTGGACAGGTTTCCTCATCTGTTCAAAAGGAACTTGTAATAAAACAATCTGATGGGGTTTATGTGAGGCTTAAGCGAGACATGTATTAAAAACCCTTCCTTTTATGTGTTACTCAAAATAAGACCCATATCACAAAAAGATGGTAATAAGCGGAACCATTGGTGTTTACCGATATTACTGTATTTACTACAAAGTGGGTATGTTTAATACTTTCATTTCCCAAAAGAAGAGACTGAGTCATAAAGAAGTAATATGCCCAAGGTTGTTGCAGATCAAAGACATTTAGCCTTTACATTTTCATTAGGTGTTTTGTGTTTACATTTATTTATGAATATTCTTTTTTTTTTTTTTTTGAGACAGAGCCTCAAGCTGTCGCCCTGGGTAGAGTGCTGTGACATCACAGCTCACAGCAACCTCCAATTCCTGGTCTCAAGCGAGTCTCTTGTCTCTGCCTCCTAAGTAGCTGGGACTACAGGCGTCTGCCACAACGCCCGGCCATTTTTTGGTTGCAGCTGTCTTTGTTGTTTGGCGGACCCGGCTGGATTTGAACCCGCCAGCTCAGGTGTACATGGATGGCGCCTTAGCCCGTTGAGCCATAGGCGCCAAGCCTATTTATGAATATTCATTGAGAACTGACTCTTAAGTCAAGTTAAAGTACTGGGAGTACAGCGGTGAAAAAAAAATAAATTTTCTGCCCTCATAAACGTATCTTCTTGTGTGAGAGCCAGTCAAGAAATGGGCACACATGTGCGTCTCAGGCAGAGGAAAGCGTGAAGGGATGAGGGTATGGGTAGAGAGTGGTGGGGAGGGACAGCTGCTCAGGAGGGTACATTTCACAGACACCTCAAAGGACTGTGGGAGCAGTCCTGGGGGACACCTTGGGAAGCACATTCCAGGCATTGGGAACAGCCAGTGCAATTGTGTTCGAATAGGCAGGATCCGGTTGGGTCCTTGGGCCATTGTGAGCACTTGGGTTTGTTTCCTCAACTTGCTGTTTTTCCTTTGAGTTAGAAGATGGCATTTTTTTTTTCCTTTTGCATCCTGTACAATATTGGTTAAAGACAGGGATGGGTATTTTGTTAGGTGATCAATGTTCATTTTTTGGTTGATTAATTCTTCCACCTTCCAGTTTTCTTAGGCCTCCTAGCATGGGGTTGTGTGCCATCACACTCGCAGGTGGTGCTCAGCCCCCTTCCCACATTCTCCAGGGATGTGGACTTGGGGCCATGACCCCCTTCCAATTGCTGGCTGCCCTGCAGCCTCATCCTCTGGTCTTCAACCAGCTGCATGCCCTTCCTCCTTGGGACCTTTGCGAATACGGCTCCCTTCCACTCCTTCAGGTCCAGAGTCAAGTTCTTCTGCAGAGAAGCCTTCCCTGACTCCTCGTCAGGGGGGTTCTGAGCACTCACAGGGCTGTAGCTGCTTCTCTTCATAGCAGCATTTATCTCCATTTATTTATTTATTTATTTTTTTGAGACAGAGCATCAAGCTGTCACCCTGGATAGAGTGCTGTGGCATCATAGCTCACAGCAACCTCCAATTCCTGGGCTCAAGCAAGTCTCCTGCCTCCACCTCCCAAGTAGCTGGGACTACAGGCGTCTGCCACAATGTCCAGCCATTTTCTGGTTGCAGCTGTCATTGTTGTTTGGTGGCCTGGGTTGGATTCGAACCTGTCAGCTCAGGTGTACAAGGGTGGTGCCTTAGCCCGTTGAGCCACTGGCGCCGAGCCCATTTATCTCCATTTATTATTGCATACTCATCTGTATGATCCTCACTGGGGCATAAACTCCATGAGGACAGAGGCCCTGACTGTTACTTCTCAGCCCTTTCCCTCCCCTGTGTTTCTGACATCCAGCACAGGGATTGGCAAGTTTTGACTATAGAGGACCAGATTGTAAGTATTTTAGGCTTTGAAGACCATATGGTCTCTGTTGCGAGTACTCAACTCTGCCCTTGCTGCACCAGCGACACTGTAGACAATACCTGAATGACTAAGTGTGGCTGCGCTGCAGCAAAATTTATATATGGACATTCAAATTTGAATTTCATGTAATTTCCACATCATGAAATACTCTGCTTTTGATTCATTTTTCAACCTTATAAAATATAAAAACCATTCTTAGCTTGCAAGACCATACAAAAATAGGCAGTGAGTGGGTTGGGTTCCGACCACAGACTTTTTGCTAACTCTTTGTGTGGGGCAATGAGGGCTTCTAATATGTTTTAAATAAATATTGTTGAATGGTGAATGACATCTTGAACACTGGCAGGAGGTTGTGGCTTCTGCCTTTCTTAATCAACTCCATAACCTCTCTCTTTTGCTAGGTTCCCTGTAATGTGTTAGCATTAAGATGGCCAGTAGGTTTGCTTTATTGAGATGTAGTTTATATACCATAAAATTTGTCCATTTAAGGTATATGATTTATTGGTTTTCACATAGACTTAGTGTGTAACAGTTATCACTGTCAAATTTAGAGCGTTCTCATCACCCCACAGAAGAAACCCCAATAGCAGTCATTCCTATCCCCCCTCCAAATTTTCTCCCTGCCCTAGATGACCATTAATGTACTTTTTGTTTCAATGGATTTACTTATTCTGGACATTTCATATAAATGGAATTATACAATATGTAATCTTTTGTGACTGGCTTATTTCACTTAGCATAATGTTTTCAGGGTTCACCCATGTTGTATCATGGATGAGAATGTCATTCCTTTTTTAGGCGCAATAATATTCCATTATATATGGATAGGCATTTTAGTTATCCTTACCCATTCATCAGACATTTGCAGTATTACCATGCTTATGCAAAATATATTACTAACTTAAACATAACGCTGCTATGAACTTTCATGTACAATGTTTTTGTGGGGACTTGTGTTTTTCATTTCTCTTGGGCACATACCTAGGAGTGGAACTGCTGGTTGCCTTGGCTTGGGCTGCGATAGCAAAGTACCACAGACTGAGAGGCTTATAAGCCACCAAATTTCTGTTGCTTAACAGAAATTTATTTCCCACAGTTCTGGAGGCTGGAAGTCCAAGATCAGGAGGCCAGCATGGTCAGGTTCTGATGAGGGCTGTCTTCTGGGTTGTGGACTTCTTGTTGTATAGTGGAAAGAGGGTGAGAGAGCTCTCTGGAGGTCCCTTTTATTCCCACCAGCAATGTAGAAGTGTTCTCTTTTCTTCACATACACGCCAACACCTGGAGGTCCCTTTTAAATGGAATCGATCTCATCCAGGAGAGCAGTACCCTCACGACCTAATCACCTTCCAAAAGCCCATCTTCTACCTTCACCTTGAGGGTAAGAATTTTGTGGGGAGCATAAACATCGTGTCCATAACACTGGTTCACGTGGTAACTGTGTGTTTAACCTTAAAGGAACTGACAGACAGTTTTCCCAAGTGGCTGTACCATTTTACATTCCCACCAGCAGTGTAGGAGCATTCTAGTTTCTCCACATCCTTGCAGGATGTTATTTACTTAACAACGCTTTTTACTGTCTGCCTTTTCAGTTGGCTGACTGTTTCTTAAGTTCAAGAGGGTGGGCTGAACTTGAATATTTAGATAAAAGCTTATAGATATTTATAAATCTATAAATACATGTTTATTAGAAAATTTTTGGAAAACAGAACACTAACAGAACTGTTAGTGTTATCCTTGTTGCATTTGGTCACACCTTGCCAGCTCTCTTTCCTTTTTTTTTTGAGACAGTCTCACTCTGTCTCCCTGGGTAGAGAGCCATGTTGTCATAACTCACAGCAACCTCAAACTCTTGAGTTTGAGCAGTCCTCCTACCTCAGCCTCCTGAGCAGCTGGGACTACAGGCATGTGCCACTATGCCCAGCTAGTTTTAATTTATTTTTTCCTATTTTTTTTTTTTAGTAGAGACGAGGTCTCGCTCTTGCTCTGGCTGGTCTCAAACTCCTGAGCTCAAGCAATCCACCTGCCTTGGCCTCCCAGAGTAGCCTGCTCTTCAACAGGTCTGGGAAGACCAGGGCATCCTCCCTCATAAACTGCTGAGGGCTCAGGCTGGGTACACGAGCCAGCTCTGCTGTTGCCCAGCAACTTGACCTTGGCAGGCTGCTAATCCTCTCTCAGCTGCAGTTTTCTCATTGTTAAAAGGGATTTTTTTTTGTGTGGGGGGGACCTGCTATGAGGTAGGCATAGCACCTGGGTTATGGTGAAGATTAAACAAAGCAGTGCATGTGAAGTGCTGAGGATGATGTGGGCAGTTGGTAAACACTTAATAAGGGATGGTAAAAACCAGTAGACCCATAAGGACTGGAGGTTACCCAGCTCCTTAGGGCTTGTAATTGTCATAAGGTAATGACAGACCCTTGGAGGAGGTCCTCGTAGGCTATTCTCTCTACTCGTTCCCCACTGTGGGTTCTGGTCAGGTGGCTAGACTTTGCTTGACCATTTCCCCTGAGGAGAGCTGTCCTTCTGGAGCCATCCGTTGGCCGCCGTCTGCCTCCAGGGCCTGGGAGAGCGAGCCTGCTCCCTCGTCCACATGACAACCTGGGAGTATTTGACAACAGCTATCCCTCTGCCTCTTCTCCAGTTCCATCAGCTGTTTCTCAGATCACTTCACTTCTAGACCCCGCCACCCTGGTTGCCGCCTTTGGACACACTCCAGCTTGCTGTTTCCTGCACTTAGAGGTGGATCTGAGGAGTGGAATGACATTCCTGCTGGAGATGCATACAAACTGAGGGCTAGAAGCCTTCGAGGGTGACCAATCTTCACCTTTACCAGCACCACGGTTTTACGCAGGGGAGTGCTCAGCAGCGTCTTTCTAAATTATGGGAAAAATACAATTCCGGAGAAGACCTGTCTAGTTTCCCCTCTGGTTTTCTGGGCTCAGTTGAGGAAGCTTGCACAGAGCCCAGGCTTCCTGCTGGGTGTTGCAAGGGTGACTTGTTCTGCTGGAAGGGTTTGCAATTGCAGGGTGTTGAGCCCCTACACCCCCACCCCCGGCACTTCTGATTCTGATGGGGCAAAGTTGTTGATACGTGTTTTTGGCTCTAAGTTATAAGCTGCAGCAGATTATGACCAGCGACCCACTTATAAAAAGCACTACAGTGGGACAGAACAAGGGAAGGGAGAGGAATCAGTTGGATCATTTATCTGATTTCTGTGTACTAGGGCCTCTTTCATCTGTTGGTAGGAGAAATTCCAGTGCATTTAGCAATCCCTCTGCTGCGGCCCATGGGATAGGAACCTTGTCCTTTTGTAATCAGGAGCAGCCTGGAAACCCACTACAGGCACAGATCTGCCCCAAGGCAGGCAGCGTGGAGGAGCACTCATTCTGGGTATTTCCCACTTCCTCAGGCTGATTTTTTCTGAAAGCCTGTGCCTAATTTCTCTCTAATTGTGTGCCAGGCTGATTTGCATAACTTTATCCTTCAGTGGTTAGTTACTCACTCAGAAATTCCCCTGTCCATCCGTTCTGGGATTCTGAGTCTGTGGGACAGAACATCCCAGTAGAATCCTGGCCTCCTACTCTGTCTCACCCGTGACTGGAGGCAGGAGGCAGAGCAGGGACCAAAGTGTCCTGAACAGGAGGAAGCACCTTGGTGGCAGCAGTTGCCACAGGTCCTGGGACCGGGGGCCTGAGAGTTTGCCTGTCAGACTGTCACCGCACAGCCTGGAGGTGGAGGAGGAGGAGGTGTGTGTGGGGAGGTGGTTAGCACCACTCTAGGGTCCCTTCCTGACTGTGGACAGGTGATTTAAGACCCTCTTCTTGCTGGAACATATTCTTCTTAGTAAAGTATCTCAAGAATGGAAAAAAAAGTATCCAATGTACTCAATACTACTATGAAATCAATATATAATCACCTACACGCTCAGACGAAAGGCAAAACATAACTATAGTCCAGAAAGTAAAAGGAAAGAAAGGGGGGGGGGCATGGGAGAGGGAACCTCACCTAATGTGCATGATGCAATGGTACGTGTCAAAACTATTAAGAAATGAGTATAATTGTCATGGATGTTACTTGGTTCAATGTAAGCATTTCACATTGAATATCGAAGCCGTACCCTGAACCCCATAAATGCATCAGTGTACAAAGTTATGATTTAATAAAAAAATAATAAAAAAAAAGACCCTCTTCTTGTCTGGGAAGTAGGGACAATAGGGGACCTGTTTTCCAAGGTTATTTGAATGTTAGGTGCTTTAATATGTAGAGCATTTAGAGCCCTGCCTGGGTTGTGGAAAGCCATGTGTGTCTGGTAGTGGTGCGGATGAGATGATTGCTCTTTCCTATTCTATTCCCTGATCTTTAGGGTTTTTTTTATTATTTATTTTTATTTATTTTATTCATATTTCTACTGTTTTCTTTTTTGAGGCAGAGTCTCACTATGTCACCCTTGGTAGAGTGCTGTGGCATCACAGCTCACAGCAAACTCAAACTCTTGGGCTTAAGCGATTCTCTTGCCTCAGTCTCCCAAGTAGCTGGGACTACAGGTGCCCGCCACAAGGTCTGGCTATTTTTTGTTGCAGTTGTCATCATTGTTGTTTAGCAGGCCTGAGCTGGGTTTAAACCCACCTGCCTTGGTTATATATGGCCGGCGCTGTAACCACTGAGCTACGGGTGCTGAGCCAATTATTATTATTTTTTTAAATGGAAGAAGAGTACCCGTTCCATTTTGGGAAAACTTCTGTCCAGGCTCAGCCTCACTGCAGTTTGCAGCCCTTGACTTTCTTGGTACCCCTGTCTCTCTGCCCAGCAGGTCTCCACCGTGTGAGAAATGGCCTCGTGCTGACTGCTGGGTAGCAGCAGTCTAATTTCCCTGCCTCGGTTTCCTCATCCGTAACCCATGGAAGACATTTTCTCCTCCAGAGTTTGTTCTTTCTATCCCCCGTCCTCTCCAGAGATGTGACTAGGGTCAGGTGACATGTGTTAAGCCAGGCAGGCTACGAAGACAGGCAGAGCTTTGGTGGACAGTGTGAGAAGCTGTGGACACAGTGCTGAGTTCATCCTGTGTGCAGGATTCCCGGGGCAGGGTTCAGAGGAGGTTGAGGTTGGAGCTTAGCATGCCTCTCAGGCTGTGATGAGCAGACCCACCCCTTGGGGCCATACCCCCACCGGAGGGTGGGTGGGGTATTGTTTACAAAGTCAGTCCACAAATGAATATTCTCCAAGTCCCTCAGGATGCTTATAAAGTGGCCACTTGAGGCTTAAATGCCAGGAAGAAGGTCTCAGAGATATGAATGGCCAGCAGGTTCTGCTTTACTGTTCCTGCCTCTCGGGTCGTCCCCCAGGCGCCTATTTCCTAGCTGAGGAAAACGGACTCAACGGGTTTCCTTGGCTCCCCAAGAGCGTACCGTTTGGAAATGCCAGCGGAGGGATTTAAACTCAAGTCCGGGAGATTGCAAAGTCTGTGCCCTCTCCAGGTGGGAAATCCCTGTCCTGAGCCCCTCGAGGCCTGCTGGACGCCCAGGCCTCTCCTCTGCCTGCAGCAGCATTCTTGTCCTTCACATGATGTTTGTGCGCCTCTTCCCGCAGGACAGTCTCTGTCTCCTCTCCCCACCCTCAGCCCTGCCATTTCCCCCTCACACTTGGTCCATGCCTTTCTCTCCTCCCCTCTCAGCTTAGCTCCTGAGATTTGGGGAGAAGGGCGAGTCGTTAGTAGGTGAGAGAAACTTGGGCTAAAAGGTGTGGTGACCGTGGGCTTTTGCTAGGAAGTGTGTTTTCCGGCCCCCTGGGGAAGTGAGGTGGCTGGGCAGACTGTGCCGACTGGCTTTGGGGCTGTCTCCAGAGGGAAAGTGAGGTGGAACTTGGTGACCGAGGAATGGGGTGAGTGCAGGGTGCCTGGGTCTTTGGGCACGTCACTCTCCCTTTCTGGACCTCAAGGTAATAGGAGGGGTTTGTACCACGTGATCCCTGAGGATCTTTGAACTCAGATGCCTTGTTAGGAAATACGTGTCCCAGCTCGTTCCTCTCTCTTTCCCATGTTGCCTCTTTGAAGTGGAGGTTTACTTTTCAGCAGTGTTCATTGGAAAACTTTAATGTATGCTTTGGAATGAGCAGGAGGAATTCCAAGGCCATAGCTCCCTGAGCCCTCAAGGTAAGAACAAGTTCAAACAGGGCACAACCTTGAGGTACTCACCTCAGGGGACATGGCTCAGTGCTTTGGAAGGTGGCTGGTTAAATCCGGCAGGACCTACCCCACATGCTGGCTAATTGTTTCCCTCTCCTGGTAGTAACCCCAGACCCCTTTCAGCCTGGGGACTCTCACCCTGCCAGTGGCCACAGCCTTCCTGCTCCGCGCCCCTCCTGCCTCCCTCTCTCCTCCAGCTGCACCTGTGCACACTCTGGCCCCAGGTGCACTTCGTGTCCTCTGCCCTGCCCTCTTTTGCTCAGGCCTTCCCTGTCCTTCTTCATTTTCTTCCCTGTTGATGTCAACCCCTTGCTTTATGCTCAGTCTTCCCTTTCCACCAGGCCACTTTGAGCTAGGGCAGGGAACTGAGCTCACACAAGGTAAACCTGAGTGCAGGGGGCGAGAATTGCCACTGATGGTTAGCTTACATGACTGAGTCCCCATCCCCTGCCTGCTATGGGGATAAGCTCTTCGTGGGAGAGCAAAGATGTACACACAACACTTCGCTGGGGGGCTGCCCATCACGGTGGGGGACCAGTCCTCAGGAGAGACTCTTGCACAGTGGTAGGTGATGAACCATGTCTATAACCAGGAGAGGCTGCTCAGGTCTGTGGAACTTAGGTAGGACTCAGCCCTACTCTTGCCGACGGCTCCTTTGCAGCCCACGAACCAGCCCCAGGACCTCTCTGAGGATTCCTGTTTTGTAAAGTGAGAAAGTTGGGGCAGATCTTCCTGAAGTCCCTTCCAACTCTGCCTAATTAACAATCACCATTTGTTTTTGGTGTTTCAGGTGGTGCGACGTGCTTGGAGACCTAACCCCATCTTGTCCTCCCCACACGAGGCCCTTGTATTTGTTCTCATTTTACAGATGAGGAACCCGAGGTTTAGAGCTGAGCAAGGGCAGTGGTCCCTGCGTCCATCCAGTTTTTTTTCTCAGAGTTATTCTGTTAGGGCTCCACTGATGCCATTGTTTATTAGAGCCAACATTTAAACATTGGACCCAAATTAGGGATTTTGGCTTTTTAAAGTTGGAAGGACTAGGTACGTGGAGGCTGCACTGCCCAGTGCCACCTGTTGGCTGGATCTGAGTCTCAGCTCCTAACCCCTGCCGGGCCTGTGCTTCCTGGCCCCTCTGTCTTGACACAGTGGAGATATGCCTTATACCCAACTGGCTTCACGGGCTCGTGTTTTCCACCTGGCTCCTGCAGGCGCTTGAGTTTGCTAACATTGATCAAGGCTGTGATGAGACTGATGGTCTTTTGGTCACACAGCTACAAAGCGTGACAGGCTGGATTACAATAGGATCTGTCTGACTTTGAGCCATGAAACACCCTCTTGCTTTTCTAAGTTATTTCTAAATCCCAGTAGGGATTTCTGGATCCTCTGTCTGAGCCTGGGAGATACAGTTCAAGTCTACAGATAAGGAAGTTGGCAAGAATCCCTCTTTCCTGCGAGGTTTGCGTCTCCATCTTTGTAGAATGTGCTGTTACAGTGATGCGACACCTGCTTACTCGTGTTTTAATCCAGAGAAAACTATCTCTTTGCTCTGCAGTATGTCCTTTCTGAATTAATTAAATATAATATTTTTTTGTCCACTGGCTGTTTTCTGACCTTGGTTTCCTTTTACTGGCAGGTTGAATCTAGGTGACCCCACCTCCCCACTCCTAGGAGAGTTGCCAAGATGCCACACAAAGAGCTTGCATTTTGCTCCAGGCAAATGGAGGCAGGAAACAGGGATGTCTGTTCAGACTGCTGGATGCGGTGGGGTTGGTCAGGCATCCCTGGGGGACAGGCAGGCAGGATGCTGGGCCTCCCAAACAAGGAAGGGCCTCAAGGGGAACCCTGGTGGAGTTTGGGGTTTCCTGCACTTGGTGTTGGTCTGTCCAGCTGCTTCCTCCTGATAGAGTGGCTGGACAGTGCCACAGTGACACAACTCCAGCATCGTCCATGAACAATAGCAGATTTGTCCAGGGTCAGCTAGGGAGCGGTACCTGAGCCTGTCACCTGCTCCCAGGCTCCCAGCTGGGAGGAGCCAGTGGCACCTTGAACCAGTCCCCTTCTTGCTCTTGATGCCCCAAAGCCTTGTCCTGGTTGGATTGATTTCAGACTGCTTCTTTCTGGCTTCTCTGTAGCTTGTCCTCACCCCTGCTCTGTGCATGGCTAATCTAGAGGTTCTGTGGCTCCATGCTGACCAGCTGCCCACCCCCCATCCCAAGTCCAGCTTTGCCAGACCTCCCTTGCCCTTGGCCTGAGGCTTGGCGGGTTTGGCACAGTCCCTGAAGGTTCTGAATCTCTCCCCAGGCATTCAGGGCCTGGGCGAGCTTCAGAGGGGAGAGACAGCTGCATGGTTCGTTAATCTCCTCTAGCGTGTAGAGGATTAAACAATTTTTTGGTGGGTTTGTTACTGTGTATTATGATTTGTTTTTCAAAAATGTTATCGTTTATTGGGTGTTTTCTAGGTTCCAGTCATGGTTACTAAGTACTTACATGCATTACATAGCTTATTCCTTCTACTCAGCCTCTGGGGGAGGTGCCATCACCCCTACTTGGCAGGTGAAGCTGAAGTGTAAGAGGCTCTCAAGAGCTGCCCTGGGTCTCGGACCCTTTTTACTTCCAGTCCTGACCTCCCAGCGAGGTATGTGGGCCTTTGGAAGAGCTCAAAAAATAGTTTGAGAACTGTTGATGGAGATGAGGGCTTTGAAAGAAGCTGTGCATAGAGGCAGAGGGGAGGAGGGCTTGGTCCCTGCCTTCCTGGAGTGCACAGCAAGGTGGGGGAAGCCAGCATGTCACCAGCTTCCCCCAGCAGTGCGGTTGGTGCTAGCAGTAGAGCCGCCAAAGTGATTTGGGGTCATGTCTTCAGCTGGTATGTGAGCAGCTAGCAGAAGACACTTAAAAACAGAAGTGGGAGGCTTCCTCCCACAAGAGGGGTTTAGCAGTCAGCATGGTTTAAACAGGTTCATGTGGAAAATACTGAGATACAGTGCTAGTTTATATCTGCATAACTAGAGTGGCAAAAAGACAGCCTTGCTTAGAATTGCTTTTATTATTTCTTTTCTTTTCTTCTTTTTTTTAAGAGACAGAGTCTTACTTTATTGCCCTCGGTAGAGTGCCATGGTGTCACAGCTCACAGCAACCTCCAACTCCTGGGCTTAGGCGATTCTCCTGCCTCAGCCTCCTGAGTAGCTGGGACTACAGGTGCCCGCCATAACGCCCAGTTATTTTTTTGTTGCATTTTGGCTGGGGCCAGGTTTGAACATGCCACTCTTGGTATATTTTCTATTTTTTAGAGACGGGGTCTCACTTTATTACCCAGGCTGGTGTGTGGTGGCATGATTATATCTCACTGCAGCCTCAATCTCTTGGGCTCAAGTGATCCTCATACCTCAGCCTCCCTAGTGGCTGGGGTGACAGGTGCCGCCACCAGACCCAGATAGAAGTTTTAGTACAGGTTTTTGGCATTTTATATCAAGAACTTTAGAAATATTCATTCATAATTCTGTTCCTTGCAATTTATACTAAGGAAGTAATTGTATCTATTAATCTTATTGGAGCATTATTTATAAAAACTAAAAATTGGAAGCACAGTAAAGGTCCAACAGCAGAGAATTATAACTTTTGATACATTTGGTCTACAGTCATAACACCCTGAATTTGTGTGATTTTTGTACCTGAATTTGTGCCTGATTTTGTGTGATCTCAGACACTGAGTAGGGTAGGCTTAGTGCTTAGATGTGAGACTGCCTGGGAATACCATGTGTTGTATGTTAAAAAATAAATAAACAAAAACATTAAAGACATTTAAATAATAATGTCCAAATTTTATATATGACTCAGATTAATGCTTCTGAAAAAATGTTAAGCAAATACTGTAAGAGATATAAAGCTGTATATTACATGAATTCTAAAATTTTTTTTTGAGACAGAGTCTTACTCTGTCACCCTGGATAGAGTGCTGTGGTATCATCAGGGCTCAGGCGATCCTCTTGCCTCAGCCTCCCCAATAGCTGGGACTGTAGATGCCTGTCACAATGCCCAGCTAGTTTTTCTATTTTTAGTAGAAGGGGATCTCACTTTTGCTCAGGCTGGTCTTGAACTCCTGAGCTCGGGCGATCTACCCAGCTTGGCCTCCCAGAGTGCTAGGAATACAGGTGTGAGCCACTGTGCCCAGCCTGACTTTCTAATTTTTTTTTTTTTAGAAAAAGTAAAGTAGTAGTACTAGAGGAAATATAGCAAACATGCTAATGGTAATTAGTGCTTATTAGTGATTTTTCTTCTCTTTTTTATGTTATGTATTTTCTAAAATTTCTTTAGTTAGCAATAACAAGAAAATAGAAATGCTTTGGGTGTCTCAGAGCATCTGGGGGATTCTGCTATGTAGCTGATGCACCTTGCAGGGAGAAGTGAGGGTTCCAGCACTCTTCAGGCAGGGGCTTAACCAGCGTTCAGGGGGCTTCTCTGTCTTTGAACTCTTACTTCCTTTCCTTCTCTACTGCATTCTTCTCCCTCCAGTTTTTTCCCCTTAATTGGACGTAAATTTACAACTAAAAAATGTTTTTAAAAAATGTATGATTTTTGCTGGCTGTATTTCCTGAGTGCTATGACAAGGGAGACATTTTGTATTTCTCATTCTAAAGAAAACCCTAATTTAAGTTCCTTTCCACTCCTGCTATCCTGATTGATTTTTTTCTCTGTTGTTCAGATGGTCTTTGTCAGGAGAATTTTCTGCGCCTGCCTTAAATGCTCTCTGAAAGCTTGATTTAAAATAATACCTCCTTGCCGTGCCCTGTTGGGTATAAACAGAGCGGCCTGATTTCACCAGAGAGAAACGGGAGAGAGGGAAGCTTGCTATTTGTTAGTGAAATTTTGTGGCTGACATTAAGTTGGAAACTGACCTTAGGTGAGCCCACAGAACACTTGTGATCATAACTCAAGGGACAGCCTCTTGTTTGTGTTTTGTAGATTATTGATCAGGACTTAGCACATCACTTGGCATTTAGGGACTCAGTACCTGTTGTTTGGATGAAAACTGGCCTTTGAAGGGGTATTCACTCCCAATAATAGAGACATCTATTGAGTTTATTAAAGTGTCCAAAGAAAATGGTATCCTGTAGTGGTTAAGAAAATAGTTTTTGGGCCAGCTGCGATGGCTCATGCCTGTAAGCCCAGCACTATGGTAGGCTAAGAGAGGAGGGTTGATTGAGTTCAGGAGTTTGAGACCACCCTGAGCAAGATTGATACCCTGTCCTCACTAAAAGTAGAAAAATTTAGCTGGGTATGGTGGCGCATGCCTTTAGTTCCAGCTACTTGGGAGACTGAGGCTGGAGGATTGCTTGAACCTCTGCAGTGAGTTACAGTTGCACCGCTGTACTCCAGCTTGGGTGACAGAGTGAGATGCCGTCTCTTAAAACATACACACGTGCCAGGCACGGTGGCTCATCAGTAATTCCACCACTTTGGGAGGCTATGCCGGGTGGATTGCTTGAGCTTAGGAGTTTGAGACCAGCCTGAGCAAGAGTGAGACCCCCTTTTCTAATAAAAATAGAAACACTGTCCAGGCGTTGTGGCAAGCACCTGTAGCCCCAACTACCTAGGAGGCTGAGGCAAGAGGATCACTTGAGCCCGAGAGTTTGAGGTTGCTGTGAGCTATGACGCCACGGCACTCTACCAAGGGCAACAGAATGCAACTCTTGTCGCAAACAAAACACAGCACACGTGCACACACACTTTTGGATCAGAGATGCAGATGGTCCTGACTCGCCAGCATGAACACTTCTTGGAACCTCACTTTCTTCCTCTGTAAGATGAGTATGGTGTTAAACTTCATAGGGATGTTGTAAGGATTAAATGAGATAGTGCTCATAAAACCCTGAACAAAGGATCAATAAATATGCAGTCATATGTTGCTTAGCAGTGGGGATACATTCCGAGAAATGAGTTGATGGGCGCTTCCCTTGCTGTGCAAACATCATAGTGTCTTTACAGAACCTTACGTGTACAGCCTACTACACACCTAGGCTGTGTGGTGCAGCCTGTTGCTCCTGGGCTGCACACCTGTACAGCGTGGGACTGTACTGAGGACTGTAGGCAGTTACAATACAGAGTGAAGTAGTTTTTGTTTGTATCTTGTAAGAAATATATCTTGGTTATTTATTTATTTTATTGTTTCGGGTTCATCGAGGGTACAAAGAATTAGGTTACACTGTATGCATTTGTTAGGTAAAGTCCTTCTTATAGTTGGGTCCCCAGTGTTAAGTATTTATGTTTAAACATAGGTAGACATAGACATGGTACAGTAAAATTACCATATAAAAGACAAAAAATAGTACATCTGTCTAGATCAGAGGGAAGTGAGCTATATACAGATGTACTATTGAGTAGGTTAGTGGGGAGTGAATGTGAAGGGCTGGATACTGTAGACTTCCTAAACACTGTGCAATTATAGGCTGCACTAAATTTATAAGAAATACTTCTCTTTGATAATAAATGAACAATTACTTAGTTTTAAATGTATTAGCTTTAAAAAATTTTAAACTTTTGGCTTGGTGCCTGTGGTGCAGCGGTGAGGGCGCCAGCCACATACACCGGAGCCAGCGGGTTCAAACCCTGCCTGGGCCTGCCAGGCAACAATGAGAACTATAACCCAAAGATGAAATAGCTAGGCGTTAATGGTGGGCGCCTGTGTTCCCAGTTGCTTGGGAGCCTGGGGCAAGAGAATTGCTCGAGAGTTTGAAGTTGCTGTGAGCTGTGACGCCACGGCACTCTACCAATGGCGACATGGTGAGATTCTGTCTCGGGGGGAAAAAAAAGAAATTTTTAAAAAAAGTTTTGACTCTTGTAAATAATAGTTACCTTAAACATAAACACATTGCACAGTTGTACAAAAATATTTTCTTTCTTTCTTTCTTTTTTTTTTTTATTGAATCATAGCTGTGTACGAGACAGAGCCTCAAGCTGTCATCCTGGGTAGAGTGCTGTGGCATCCCAGCTCACAGCAACCTCCAATTCCTGGGCTCAAGCAAGTCTCCTGCCCCTGCCTCCCAAGTAGCTGGGACTACAGGTGCCTGCCACAATGCCCGGCCATTTTTTGGTTGCAGCCGTCATTGTTGTTTGGTGGACCTGGGCTGGATTTGAACCCGCCAGCTCAGGTGTATGTGGTTGGCGCCTTAGCCTGTTGAGCCACAGGTGCCGAGTCTTTTCTTTCTTTATATAAGCTTGTTTGTTATTTTTCACACTTAATTTTTCTGTTTGTTTTTACTTTTTAAGCTTCTTTGTTAAAAACTAAGACACACACATGTTGGTCTCGTCCCACACAGGGTCAGGATCATCAGCATCATTGTCATCTGCCTCCATATCTTGTCCCATTGGAAGGTCTTTAGGAGACTAACACGCATAGAGCTGTCTTCTCCTATAGAATAGCAAATATATAAACCAGTACCATAGTCATTTGTTATCAGCAGATATTATACTGTCCATAATTGTGCTAGACTTTTTTTTTAAAGGAACAATAACTTATAGTAGTTATTTATTTGAGACAGAGTCTTACTCTGTTGTCTAGGCTAAAGCGCTGTGGCATTAGCCTAGCTCATGGCAACCTCAAACTCCTGGGTTCAAGTGATCCTCCTACCTCAACCTCCCAAATAGCTGAGACTATAGGCATCCACTGTAATGCCCGGCTAATTTTTCTATTTTTAGTAGAGGTGGGGTCTTGCTCTTGCTCAGGTTGGTTTCGAACTCCTGAGCTCAAGGAATCCTCTACCTTGGTCTCCCAGAGTGCTAGGATTACAGGCATGAGCCACTACAGTTGGCTGACTTTATTTTTTAGACACAAGGTCTCACTGTGTTGCCCAGGTTGGACTTGAACTCTCACTCAGGCGAGTGTCCTGCCACAGTCTCTCAATTATCTGGGACTACAGGTGCAGTGGTGCACCAGCTTGTGCCAGGCATTTTTTTTTTTTTGAGGGTTTTGGCTAGGGCTGGGTTTGAACCCACCACCTCTGGCATATGAGGCTAGCTCCCTACTCCTTTGAGCCACAGGCACCGCCCTGTGCTAGACTTTTATAAGGCTGGCAGTGCAATGGGTTTGTTTACACCAGCCTCACCACAAATTCATGAGTAATGCATTTTGCTGTGATGATGTTAATAACAGGTTTCAATGGCTACAATGTCACTAAGTGATAGGAATTTTTCTGCTCCATTATAATCTCATGGCACAATGTAGTTTCTTGGGTCTATCTGTGACTGAAATGTCATATGGGGCATGACTGTACTAATATTAAAATATTGCTTTTTGTAGGAGAGGTCTCCCTCTCTCTGGTCTCAGTTCTCAACTTGTGTGGGGTGGCAAATTGAGCAGGCCTGTGGTCCACATGGATCCAGGGCGGTGACCACTTTCTTTCCCCCACTCTCAAGCTTCCCTCCTTTTGGACCTGCAGGCAGAGAAGGGATGATGCCACCTACTTTCTCAGATATTCAAATTTAGTGGAAAGTGAACTTTCAAAACATAGAAGGCTGATTTCAGATTATCTTCAAGGGAGCCTTAAACACAAATGGCTGAGTAAACACGTTCTCCTAGGAAACACAGCCCTGGCTCTGTGATCAGCTCCCTGTCTCCTGCAGCAGCTGCCTGAGTCACTGCGCTCGCTGTTCTTCCCTGGTTAAAGTAAAGACTACAAATTTTAGTGTTCTGCAGGTTGTCACTATCACCACCATCTTTTTCTTTTTTTTTAAGGAAATCTTTTATTGTGGTAAAATATACATAACATAAAATTTACCATTTTAACCATTTTAAAGTGATATTAAGTAGATTCACATTATCGGACGGCCATCACCACTATCCATTTCCAGAACTTTTTCATCATCCCAAATAAAAACTTCATACTTATTAAACAATAACTTCCTATTCTCCCCGTCCAGACCTAACAACCACCGTTTAACTTTCTGTCTTAATGAATTTTATTATTCCCGGTGATTTATATTTCTCTTTTTATGTCTAGCTTATTTCATTTAGCATATGACTTTATTCATGTTGAGACATGTCAGAATCTCCTTCCTTTAGTATTTATTTATTTATTTATTTATTTAAAATAGTTTTATTAAATCATAATTGTGTACATTGGTGCAATCATAGGGCACAATGTGCTTCATATACAATCAGAAATATTTTGATTGTATTGTTACAGATAGCCTTCATAGCATTTTCTTGATCACTATATAAAGACATTGATACTCTACATTTAATAAGTTTCACTAGTACCCTGCTAAGATGCACCGTATTTATTTATTTTTTAAGACAGAGCCTCAAGCTGTGGCCCTGGGTAGAGTGCTCTGGCGTTATAGCTCACAGCAACCTCCACCTCCTGAGCTTAAGTGATTCTCTTGCCTTAGCCTCCCCAGGAGCTGGGACTACAGGCACTCGCCACAATGCCTGGCTAATTTTTGGTTGTAATTGTCATTGTTGTTTGGCAGGCCTGGGCCGGATTCGAACCTGCCAACTCTGGTGTATGTGGCTGGTGCCTTACCCACTTGAGTTACAGGTGCCGAGCCATAATCTCCTTCCTTTTTTATGGTTGAATAATATTCCATTTTGTGTCTATTCCACATTTTTCTTTTTTCTTTTTTGGAGACAGTGTCTCACTATGTTTCCCTTGATAAAGTGCTGTGGCGTCACAGCTCACGGCAACCTCAAACTCTTGGGCTTAATTGATTCTCTTGTCTTAGCTTCCCAAGTAGCTGGGACTAGAGGTGCCCGCCATAACGCCCGGCTATTTTTTGGTTGCAGTTGCCATTGTTTTAGCTGGCTCAGGCTGGGTTCGAACTCAGCTGTATGTGGCTGGCGCCCTAGCTACTGAGCCTATACCACATTTTGTTTGCACATTCATCTTTTGATGGGCATTGGTTTGTTGTCACTTTTTGACTCTTGTGCACCATGATATTTTAAAATTAAATTCCCACCCGCTCCTTCCCAGTTGTGCCCGTGGCCGTCTGTGAATGTCACAGGTACGTGCACTCACGGAACTTCATGTAATTGCCATGATGTGTGCACATCTTGAGTAAAACCACCTGTAATTTCTCAGGTAGCTTTTCTGTGCATCGGGTCCATATATCCATTTTCTTTAGCTGGAATTGCTCTGAGGCTGGGAACAATTCCTTTTACTAGGTCCTGAGAGTCTGTTTCATGAAGTGGTAAAGGCCCTTGGTTAAGAGTGTGGGCTGTGAGGTCACGGGGTTCGCATCCTGATTCCACCACATGCTGACTTGTCCTTGCCTGACTCACTTAACTCTTCCATGCTCAGCCTGTCCCCTTGTGAAATGACGATGTTGACCGTAACTACCTTGTAGGGCTATTACGAAAAGAAACGGAAATAATCTGTGTGCCGGGTTCAGCCCAGTGACATCTTATGAGCCTTTAAACCGGCGGTTCTCAACCTGTGGCTCACGACCCCTTTGTTTCATTTGTGACAACGTGGCAATTAGGAAGGTTGAGAACCACTGCTTTCAATGTTACCTTCAGAAAAAATTAAGATCTCAGTCTCCTTTCAGAGTTTGCCTCTTTCACCGTCTTGATTTCCTTGCAGGAGAGCGGAAGAGGGAGGATGGTTTGGTTGTCTCTGGGCAGTGGTACCAGCTCTTCGGCTCCTTCAGGATAGTTCCACTGGGGTGGCCAGTGGGTCACTTTCCTGCTGCTTCTGCTTCCCTGGGCTGCTCCAGGGTACTGTCAGCTGTGTGCCTGTGGCTGGCTCTGTCATGAGGCCAGTGCACCACGGGACCTGGGTGAGCATTTGGCAGCCACTTGAAGCAGCCTGTGGTTTTTCCCTAAAGCTGGTTGTGCTGGGGAAGACAGAAGTCCCCTTATTTTTTTTCTCTAGGTCACAAAATTTTCCCAAATATTTACTAGCGCCTCTTTCTAGCTTCAGCTTGCTGGCCCTGGCTAGGCGAGGAGAAGGCTGCTGCTGCTGGGGGCTGGAATTCTGCTCAGGAAAGACATCTCCAGGTGTTTCTTATGGCTGAGGCAGGAGCTGAGCAGATGGAGCCTGAAGCTAAAGTCAGGGGCCTGAATCCAGGTGACAGGGCTGCTTTGGGACTGTCCTGGGAGTATGGTGGTCAAGTGGGCACTTCCTAGCTCTGTGACCTCAAGCAAGTTTCAGCTTCCTTCTCCCTGAGACGGGGATAAAAATAGTACTGCATGCCACAGAGATGTGGGGATTCACCGAGATGATCTATATAAAATGCTCAGCAGAGTGTCTGGCACACTTGGGGATGCTCTGAAAACATAAGTTCCTTCTATTTTTACTGGCAAACTTTATTTTTGCTGTTCCCAGTTTTTTGTGTCTTTACACTTTTTTCTGTTTTCGTGATAACTCTGATTCCTTTAGGATTCCTATGCCTTCGAATTGCCCCCTTCTCCTTTCTAGCTCAGCCACTTCCAGTTTCAGGGTCAGAACCTTCAAGGTCATCTGGGCCAGTGCCCATCTGACATTCTTCCTGCTGACTGGCTTCTCGGGCTTTCCCCACCTCCTCACCTCTTCTGATGGCGTGCTCTCCACCTGCTGAGATCATTTGGATTCTTTCTAATTTTCCCCACTGTTGGGAAAAAAAAATGGAGCCAAATGTTTCTGGAGTCCCTCGAATGTTTCTGAAGTCTCTCTGTATACCAGGACCTGCTCATGTTGTTGTCATTTCATTGTCCCAGCAGGCTTTCCGGATTGATGGTGTTGTTACATTTCCTACAGAGGAGGACACGGAGGCTCTTCATGGCTGAGGTCACATGCAAACAAGTGACAGTGGGGCTTGACTGAGCTTGGACCTCCTGATGCTGCGGCCTGACTTCTGTGCTGACAGTTGTGTGTGGTGTGGTGGCTAATTGTGCAGGTGTTCAAGTTTGAATCTCGGCTCCTCAAGTTGTCAGCTGTGGGCCCGTTACCTACCGTCTCTGAGCCTCAGGCTCTTCACATGGAAGTAGGGAGAGTAGTGGCATCTAGCTCCTAGGGCTGGTGTGTGTATTACATGAGAAAACGCTGACTGCTGGTAGAAATTTGGCACAGTGCCTAAGACGTAGCAGGTGTGTAGGAGCTGCGAGGTTGTGATGTTGGAGTTTCTGGAAGATCCCATGCTCCGGGAACTCACAGAACAAGTCCCGTCTTCTGCCCACTATTGGACTGGCCTTCAAATATTTGCCCCTGTGTATCACGTTCCTCCCAAAGTCCTCTCCATTTTTTAAAATATTTCTTTTATTGTGTAAAATGCATATAAAATGTATCCTTGTTATCTATTTTATAGTGTATGATTTGGTGGCATGAAGTATATTTATCATGTAAAATTGTCACACGTGTTCTATGACTTCATTATCCCCAAAGGAAACCCCATCCATCCCCTTATGTAACACCCTGTCCCCCTCACCACTGGCTGCCACTCATCTCCGGTCTATGGAGTTGTCTGTTCTGGACATTCCACGTAAACAGAATCATACACTATTTGGCCTTTTGCATCTGGCTTCTGTCACTTAGTGTGTCTTCAGGGTTCATCCCTGTTGTAGTATGTATCTGCACTTCATTCTTTTTAAGGCTAATATTCTATTACATGTATATACAACATTTTGTTTATCTACTCATCTGTTGATGGAGTTTGGGTCATTTCCACCTTCAGACTATTGTGAATAGAGCTGCTATGAAAATTCGTGCACAGGTTTTTGTTTGGACACCTGTTTTCAATTCTTCTGGGTATATACCTAGGAGTGGAATTGGATCATATGGTAATTCTGTGTTTAACATTTTGAGAAACAGCCAAACTGTTTCCCACAGCGACCGTACCATTTCATATTCCCACTGGCAGTGTATGAGGGTTCCAATTTCTCCACATCCTTGCCAACGCTTGTTATTTTCCATTAAAAAATACTATGGCCATCCTAGGTGTGAAGTGGTATCTCCCCGTGGTTTTGATTTACATTCTCAGATGCCCAAGGACGTGGAGTGTTCCCCTTCAGTCTTTACATCCTGTTTTCTCTTGCTCCACTTCTAAGTGTCTTCCCCCACTCTGTTCACACTTATCACCATGTGGCCCCGTTTGTCTAGATCCTGTTTAAGAGGCCGGATCCCAGGGCAGGCCTCCAGCTAGTTTGGGACCAGCCCAACAGACTCCCGGTTCCTTGGTTCCAGATACAGAACTTTTCTAATTAATTGTCTCTTCTGCATGGCCCATCCTTCCCTCAGACCACAAAGCTCTTCGGGTTTGGATTCTTTCATTCCGAGTGTTCCATTGCTCTGTGCCTCGTGCCCCGACCCTCGGAGGGCACGCTCTCTCTTTGCCTGTAGGGCAAGGTGAGGACAGGTGCTGCTCCCCCTCATCACTTCTGGGGCAGTTATGGCTCTACCAGGTCCTCCTGTCTCTAGCCTGAACTCTCCTGTGTCGTCTGCAGGATCATTCCAAGAGGCCTTGTAAGAGCCTCCCTTGCCCGGAACTACAACTTTGTTCCTTCTGAGTATGCATCGAAGGCTCCATTTTACATCTCTTGGGTGAGGGTTTACGGTTTCAGGCCTATTTCTGACTGTGGAATCAAAGACTGTCCCTCAGTTAAGGAATTTCAGGCATGAATGAGCAGATGGATGAAGTATTTTGGGGAGCAGAGAGTTTGTCCTCGTGCTCCAGAAACCACTCCACCACCTGCCTCCCTACTAGAGACCCCACCCCTTCCCCTCTGGGCCCCGTCTTAGGAGACCTGTCCTTCCTCACGAGCACTATCCTGTGAGTACTCACTCATGTCATCTGACATCTGTCTATCTGCGGAAATTGTTCAGTGTACTTTAGCATAAGACTCAATTATTAAATGAAAATCTGCTTGCTACAAAAAAATAAAATAGGGCGGTACTGTAGCTCAATGGGTAGGGCACCGGCCACCAAGGCTGGTGAGTTCCAACCTGGCCTGAGCCAGCTAAAACAACAGTGACAACTGCCACAACAACCAATAGCCCGGTGTTATAGCGGGTGCCTGTAGTCCCAGCTACTTGGGAACTTGAGGCAAGAGAATCGCTTAAGCCCAAGAGTTTGAGGTTGCTGTGAGCTTTGACGCCATGGCACTCTACCTAGGGCGACAGCTTGAGACTCTGTCTCAAAACAACAACAACAACAACAACAACAAAAAACCCCAGAAAGTTAACAGTAAAATGTGAGGGTCCCTGTTTGCACACCCCTTCCCTAATACCAGAGCCCTTCCCGTGGAAATCACAGGTAAAACTTGTGCTTTAATTATGAACAAAGTCAAATGTAGCCCCAAGTGTGTCAGGGTTGCTGTCCGACCTATGGGTTTCAGGCTCTAGGCTAGTGCTTTCCCTCCTGTGTTAGCTCAACATTGACCCTTGACCATTGACCTTCCTCATTGGCCTTTCCCCTGTGGGCTGTGGCTAGAGCAGAGCTAAACAAGTCTCAGAAAATAGCGATCCTACCCTACCGTATGGGTGTTCAGTGTTTTTATTATATAAGTGAATGGGTGATGGGTTGATGTCTTCTCCTTACTCAGGATGAGTATTGTGGGAAGAGCTATACAAGCTAGCTGTTAAAGGTCAATGACACCCTAGTATGAATTAGTGTCATAGCTGTGTTGACCTGAAAGGAACCCAAGAGGTGATCGGGTGATATTTCATTGTAAAAATGGGGAAATTTCAAGGTTAGAAGTAAGAAACTTGCCAGGCACGTCACACAGCCAGTCAGGGGCCAGTGAGGGCTGGAGTCCAGGACTCTTGATTGTCTATGCAGCCTAATATCTGTAAGGGCCTGCTTGCCTCTGCTCGGGGTTGCTGCTTTGGGCTGGAAAATCACCTGGGTCACCAACAGGCAAGTCAACAGACACATGGGTGGGAGGGACAGAGAGAGGTCTGGGGACAGTGGTACAGCAGGTGGCTGGGACAGCACACATCCAGGGCTCTGAGATCCAGTCTGGGCAGGCCTGTGGAGCCAGCTGCTCAGCTCAGCTCAGCTCGTGTGTGCGACAAGGAGCTGAGAGCAGGGGCTAGTTCTGCTGGGGGAGTCACCATCCAGGGTTGAAGCACCAGAGAGGTTGTGATGGCATGCAGCATGGAGGAGACAGTGGTGTCTGCACAGACAGATTGTCTAGGAGTGGAGGGAAGAAGAGGAACAATGTGGGGAGAAGCATGGCTCACCCAGAGGCTGCATAGCTGTGGGGCACTTGGGGAAGGGGAGCGAGAGGAGGAGAGGGGAGGTCACCCAGGAAGGTTCCTGTGGTCGGGGCTGGCATCCTGTTTGCCTGGTCCTTCTTAGCACCTTTAAAGTGCCTTGTCCCAGAGTCAGGGTACCATTTTTTAATGTTCCATGGATAGGTGGACTATAGTCTTCCTTCATCGATTCCTGGTGGGCTTTGTTTTTTGTGGGATTTTTTGTGCACCTTTTCATCCTTATCACACCCTTTACTTTTTTTTTTTTTTGTTTTTTTTTTAAACTTTTTTTTTTTTTTGAGACAGAGCCTGAAGCTGTCACCCTGGATAGAGCGCTATGGCATCACAGCTCACAGCAACCTCCAATTCCTGGGCTCAAGCGAGTCTCCTGCCTCTGCCTCCCAAGTAGCTGGGA
>CAUYON010116979.1:0-23566 GCA_963573935.1 Arctocebus calabarensis
GGTATGGCGTATACTGCGAGCTGTTCTCTTGGGGGAGGGGACTCCCGTCCGCTTGGTGATGTGCTCTGTACCTTTTATTTGTATCCTTGGGGTCGCAGGTCGCTCCAGCAGTGTTGATGTGTGTTCCTCGACCTTGTCTCCTGGCTCAGCTCCAAACCGTTGGCCTTCTCGCCAAATTTCCGTCCTTTAACTCTCCTTCTGGACAGGAGCGTCTGCAGAAAGCTGGCCACAGACCGCCATCTTGGCTCCTCCCCCTATTGCTTAATATTTCAATGCAGCAATCATCTGATTTCTTTTCTGAACGTATTTATCTTCGTTCATTCTTCACGAGGTTTTTGTTTCTAGTCCTTATCATAAACATTGTTATTGTTATTAAATTTTAAGCCTTTTAAATTCTGTGAAGGTGAAAAGTGGAAACCTAATAAGCACATCTATATGTAAAAAAAAAAAAAAAAGAAAAAATGTAACTATTAAAAAAAGAATAGTTTTCTTAATTTCAAAAGTATAAATCATAGTATGATTTTTGCCCCTTTTTATAAATCTTTCTGTAACGAAATGATGTATGCTAATTATGTGTTACGGACTAAGTTTTTTCTTTTTGTGTGTGGGGGGTACAATGGTAAGTAAACTGACACAATTCTTGCCTTCCTAGAAATCATGCTATGAAACAAGTAAGAGATAAGTTTTACATAAATTACTGTAAACCCAACTCTTTCTTTTCTTTGTGATTTCTGTGTTGGATTAAGGCTTAGACCAATTTCATAGTATTATAAGACATCAGTTTTTTGGGGCCCCCTGCAACAACACTGGGATACACTAGATAGAGGACGATAGTTTCTTCAGGTTCCTTCCACATAGTTCTTTGTGTTACTGGTAAAATCTATGTTGGCCTTCCTTTTAACGAACCAGACAGTGCTATTCAGCAGAAATAAATTTGGAAAAAAGAAATCATGTTATGATGTTGGCCTGTCCCAGTTGAGGGTTTTGCATCTGACATAGGCAAGTTATAAGTGGAACTACAGACTATGTCTCAGAGATTGGGTCCAGGCAGCTGTCCTATGCCTGAAGTCAGCAGGTGTAGGCAGCCAAAATGCTAAAAAGAGAACGATGCTCAACATGTGGCTGTTGACTAGGAACCAGTGATTCACTTTATTACCTCACCATTAAATTCTTAAAAATGCTTGCCAGGTAACTCTTGCTCAAAAAGCTTAGGAGGCATCAAAAATTAAAGATATTAGGAACATTTTACTGAGATTATAGCCAAAAGAAAATAAACTTTCATTCTGATAAGTATTTATTAATGTGACTAAATAAATGTAGGTTAGGTACATCTATTCTTGTGTCTGTAACACTCTGAAGAGAAGGCCTAGTCCATTAAAATTTTATGTTTGGAGTATGTAATGTGTCCCTTATTTTGAATATAAAGCATATTATTATTATTATTATTGTTAAAAACAAATGCCTGCTCTATCAAATACATTATGTACAATTACCTTAAAATACCAACTAGAAAATGGGTAACACTTTTTAGTCTTTCTCTGGCCATGGTAAAGAATATATATATGAAAGCTTTAAAATATTTAATAAATTCCACAGGTATCTTCTTTGGGCTAAGTCACTTTTATATTTATTATTTAGAGCGCCAAGTTCACAACTTCTGAGTAAAAATTTGAAAGACTTAGGATTTAATTCTGTCATAAATTTAGATATGATTTTTGCAATCATGGCTTGCCTTTTTATTTTTGAGAAAATAACCAGGCATGACACGGCAGCCCCAGAAATTGAATCCTAATGGGTTTGTAGTTCCCATTCACAGGAAAGCTCCACATAGTGCTCAGAAAAGGCTTCCCACATGACATCACTGTTCTCACCCACACACTCTACTTCATTAATCAAATAACTCAATAGTAAGGTAGAACACCCGTAGTTGACCACCTCCCAGCATTGCCCACTTCTTTAAGTTGACCTAATTTTCAAAGATCAGACATGCACCACATGTTTTCAATGGAACTTCTTTATGTTGATTACCTCTGTATGAGGACCACTTTGTTACAGGCTCTCAGATGGTCAGCATACAGAGAGTCTATTGTATTTGGTTCATTTTGTTACTTCAAGTAGATTGAATATGCATAAGAAGTTGACGTTGGACTGCTTCACAGAATATATTAACCATTAATCATTTCAGTAGGATTATCTCAAATAGTCCCACTTTGTTAAATGCTTAGGCTCACATTTTCATGTCTGTTTCTTTTCTATTTCTTCCTATTATTCACACATAAAGCTATATTGTTTTTAATTTGTTTTCTTTGAGAATAATAAACGATTTGTGTTTAACAAATTTTAATAAATGTAAACAGATATTTCAAGTTTGATCATGGCTTGCTTCATGGGATTTGCAAGATGAGAACCTCTTATTTTTACTTAAATCCTTATGTACTAGCTCAAGTTGTAACAATTCATGCTTTAGCTCAGTATTTTTTTTCGAAGAATTTGATGAGCGATATTTTTAAGAACTTTCTTCCACTTATAATCTTATTCCCATCTGTATGACCTTCATTCATAGTGCATATAGTTTTTCAAAAACATCGCTGCTTTGTTTGTAGAGTGTGAGGCATTTATTATTCATGAAATATTGGGAGATTTTTTTTCCGAATTGTCTTGAGAGAATAATGTTCTCTTACTTAGAAAAAAAGTCCTTAAGAATGGAGCATTCTTACAGAAAAATCATTATATCCACATATGTTCATAAGATACTCTATTAAATTTAGTAGTCCTATCACATGTAAGCTTCAGATATTGTTGCTTTAATGCATTCCCTTACTACTTTGATAAAAGCCTTACGATGTTGCCACTAGTTCTTTGATGATTTCCTCTGATGTTACAGTACCTCTCTTTTCTACTCCAAAAAAATCTGTTTTGCATAAACATGAGAAGTCAAGGCAGTTTGAGTTAACGAGTAAAAAGATCCAAGTTTCAGCAACAAAAGTATATATATTTGTAATCAATTCTCTCACACATTATAGCCGTCTCTTGCAATGTAGGGAAAATTTATTTTAGATTTCTGGAAAATATGAACCATGTGCTTTAAAAGAAGTCCAAGTATATCATTTAACTTTAAAATTTTGAGGTTTACTTGACAATTTCCCAGTTGAATAAATTAATGAGATTTATTAATGGAATTGAAAGAGAGAAGAGTCACATTGACCTAGATATTGACTTACCCTGATTTGTTTTCCCCATCATCCCTGCCTGCCTCCTGAATGAGTGCTGTGTAATGTGCAATTCAAGTGTGGATGATTTGTAAAAAATGTTTATTTCGAGCTTCTAAAGAATTTTGCCACAACTATGTTTAATAAAATACCATGTGGATTATTTATTGTTTTCAACATTAAGTTTAGAATTCCTATAGGAATAAACTATTATCAGATCAATCATAAACTCAAATTTGGTCACTCTAAATATGAATTGATGCTTTCGATTAAACACTAATATTCAGTGCATTAAATAATAATTATTTAATTAATAATTATTAAATAATGTTAAATAATGTCAGTGCATCAACTCTGAACATATGAAAGTGTGTGATGTTGCCTGTCTACATGACTTCTCTTTTTGTCAATGTCTGGTCAAAGTCACCTCTACTGTGTATTTCCCTGAACACACATAACCCATGTGGTTGTTTTCTTTTCAAAAGCAGTGCAATCCTAATGTTTATGCTGCAGTATTAAAAAAAAAAAAACAAGAATGTTCTTCCATGGCTATATTCTAGAAAGGAATATCATTCTACCAACTCTCAGTGGTACCTGTGGAATTGCATGTCATTTTCACTTAGTCACCTATACTCTGTGAATTGATAACACAGACACCTAAAATCTGACTGTGTTTGTCACTTTCACCTGCCTTTTTTCTTCTGTAAAATTAAGGCTACTAGGCACCACTTTCACTGATGCTTTCCCCGCCCCCCCCCGGCACACCTGTTGTGTTTCTAGAATACCTGATTTCTAGCTTAGTATCAGATTGCCAGCAGAAGGTGAACAGCTGTGGCTCTGCACGTTCAGTGAATGATGCAGCTCTTGCTCTTCACGTGGGGAACTGGCTGATCGTGCAGCTGTGTCCTGGAGAGATGAGTCATATTGTTTGTGTGTGTGTGTGTGTCCTTTTTCAAAACTGTGATCTGGGGGGATAAAAGAGAGAGAGAACATAACAAGGACTACAAAACCTGTTAAAGCTCTGGGTTTTTCAAACTGCCTGCTTTGAGTTGAGACCAGGCAATGAAGTACAGTTTTCTACATGTTCAGCAAGATCTATACACAGAGCAAAGACTGACTAGCCCGTCTGTGCACCTCATCACTTGTAGATTTTCAGATATACTCCCACAGTAGCAGCTAATAACCAACTATTTTTTTATGTTGTTTTAAACAAATTTTTAGGGGTTGACTTTTCCGTTCTTCTAACTTTATCATTTCTGAAATGTCTTACCTGTGTTTTGTTTTGTTTTACTTTTTAAATCATTGCATCCTTTAGCATATGCAAGGGAAACCTTCTGGAACATAATACACAAGCCCCAAATTGCTTGACTCTTGAACTGATATTTGAATAGAGTTGCATTTATATTTTATAATAGTTAGCTTTCTTTCTCTAGCATTTTTCTTGGGTATATTTTCATTTCTTTTTTTCTTTATATGCCTTACCTCTTTCTCCCCATTAGTTGTTATTAATAAAATGAAAAGGAAACATCATATGGGAAATCTAATATGTGTGAATATTATATTAAAATATAAGTCAACTCACATAGATTTCATTGAATGTAATTAGTATGTTTCCATGCTAGTATAGACTAACACCTTATTTACATTTTGGGAAATATTTCAGTTAGGAATTTTAACACATTCTTTTCATCTCAGTGTCACGACAGGAGATAGATACTTGAGATACATGAACTAAATATCCTGGGAAATTAAGTATTAATATTCCCTAGATAGAAACCTCCACCTAAGAAGAACATATTCCATTTTAAATTTCCTAAGCCATGACAGTAAGTCTAATTTATTTTGCTATTTGAACTCTGTCAAAATAAAAGTGAAATCTCTCATGTTAATTTTTTACCATTTGGCATAAAACTCATAATATTCACAAATGCTGGGGCCATGCCTGGAGTATGGAAAATTGGGGTGAAACCATACCAAGTGAAATCCCCATGGCAGAGGTGGAACAGGGAGAATCATTTGAAAAGTGTAGGACAGTTTTCAATAGCCACGATGTTAGCAGCTAGGACACTAACATTGGACGTTCCAGGTTCAATATCATAGACCCAAGCACTTAAAGCTGACCATTACAACACTGCGATTTAGGCAGTAGAATAGGTTATATTACTCTGGGGAAAGAAAAATAAATAAAAACAGAGCACTTAAAATGAAATTATAAAGCAAAAATAATATTAAAAATAGTTTTTATAATTTTTATTTTGTATGTCCCTGTAAAATATCAAGGGAAAGGATATCTCAAGTGCTGACTTGGATATTTTTTTTTCTTTTGGCTCCATTTTGCTGAGTTCAAAGAATATCTTTTGTGAGATAAAAAGTTTGCTAATAGGAAATACTAACATATCTACATATATGCATGTGTGCTCAATTTTTAAAATTAGAAAATGAGAATAAATCACATTGATCACTTCTGAAAATACTAACAATTATAAAAAAAATCTTATTAATGTAATCATGTTCTTGGGATTTCTTGAATAACTTTTGAAGTCCCATGAATCTGATATTTTCCTTTGTTTTATTCTTACACAATGAAGCACCTATTGACCAAAAGGTTTTAAAATACTGTTGGCAGCTTTTGTTCCAAGAGTATGAATTATCCATAAGAAAACATTTTACACTTTGCTTTATTCTACTTTCTTTGTCCAAGTCACATCCAGATATTTTCAGATTATTACAACTCACATTCTATCTTACTTGAGGAACAATATGACCCTGCCCCAGCAATCCTTCTTCTGATTTTACTTTGTCAGAGTGTCATTTTAGTACAATTAAATATCAATCAAATATTTTTAATTAGAATAAGAACTGTGAATTGATGATCCTTTTATATGCATGGGCATTTTTTTCAACCTCTAAAGGAATTAAAAAAGCTCAAAATGGAAAGCCTGAAAAAATATTTTTACCCATTTCTTCTTTCTATCTCTCTGATCTTATTATCCTTTTTTCGGTTTTCTTCCTTTAAAAATATTAATAATTGATTGTTATAATTATCATAGTTTCCTGTAGAAAACTTTACATTTGCGTATAGCAAAATTTGCACTTGTGAAATGTCCTCCTCACATTTTTATGCTCCTCTGAAAGATGACAAAGTGTTCCTTGCAGATAGATTCTAGAAAGTGTTCAGAAATAGATCTTATGAACAAGAATCATAACACCTATACACAGGCACTCATATATAGAGTTTTTGTATCCTCAAATAATGGTTACCAAAATTATTAACATCATCAATTATCTGTCTACCTACATTCCCTGCTCTTCTGATAACACTATTCTGGTCCTTTTATTTTCTCTCTTTTTGTTGTATTTACAGTTAAATGGTTAATAATAAAGCTGATAGCTTATTATTTGAAGAAATGAATTTGTTTCTTATATGATGTTATAGAAGAGCTAATTTTTACTCAAGAGTGATTCCTTGGCAAAAGTTGATAAATTAAAAATAATTAGCACAGTGGTCCTAATAAATCTTCTAGCTCTTTCTTAGCACATGATAGGATTGCAGGCAGGTTAATTTCCTTTGAAGTAGGCATAGCCATTGACAGCTTTGGCCAAAAAATGATGTACAGAAAGGATGAATGCCACTTTCTGCAGAAACTTTAAGAATCTGGGTATGGTTTACCACATCCTGTTTTCTGTTTTCTGGTGCTGAAGGTATCTTTGGGGATGGAGCCTCCATCCTCAGTGTCCTCGAGTAGCAATGAGGAAAGAGCTTCCCCACCAATCCGTATTGGACATACAGAGTGTGCAATAACATTTTGTTTTTTAACACTGTGTGTCTTGTTAGAGTTGTTTGTTATACCAGCATATCTCATTCTTCCCTGTCTGACAGAGAGCAACTGTACAATTTTGGTAGACCATAGAAAACATGTCATTTTTCTAATCTCTAGGGAGTTGCAATGTCAATCATGGGAGATGCCTTCTCATTTGGCATAGCCTAACATTTCAAAGGAAGAAGCTTCACTTTTATCTATTTTATGGATACTAAGTTGTCTAGTTTGAATATAGTATAGTCATATTAGATAGCCTCTATGAAACATTTCTGACTTCTGGAATTTCATACATAATCTTCTTTTCCAAATTTTAAATATATCTTCCCACTTTTGCCTTTAGAATCCATTACCTTCCAATTATAAATGCCTTTGAGAGGGAGAACATTTTAAGTCTTATCAGTCATCTATACCACAGTGAATAAGATAGGTAATGAATTAGAGTGTTTTCTAAAAATAGTTTTAGATAGTGGCAAAAATGGGGAAATGATAAGGGATCATGGCACCTTTCTAGCAAAAGGGAAAAGGACACAGAAATTGCATGTTAAAGACAAGTTTTGCCTTCCTCAAAATTTTTAGACAGTTTGGTTCTTTGTTTAATACTCTAGTGTACACCAAGATTAAATATAAGCTCTAGAGAGATTTTAAAGTCCTTAGTACTGTAGAAAAATTAATTTACATTAATGTCTTAAAGGTTTCTAGAGACTACTTGTTCATCAAAACTGAATTGTTGGGGATAGAAACTTGGGAAATTTATTTGATTCTTTTGATTGATTTCACCCATTTCTCACTGAGCAACAATGAATGCATGTACTTCTGCTGACAGTGGTAAGAGACTGATGAACTGATGTTCATTGAGGTAGAGGAAAAGGATTTTAGACATGAAAAAGTACTATTATTGCAATCATATAATGATACACACACTTTAGAAGTGTCCCATGGCCCTTTTGCCTGGCATGCTTCTTGTTAAGAACATAATAATTTTGGTAGTGTGAAGCTTATGTGTGGCTTTTAAAGATATTTTAAAAGTTAATAAATATTATACTTAGTAGTATGCTAGTGAAATAGTAGAACTCTAGGCAAGATTCAATTTTGCTTTTTCAGAGGTATGAACTCCTGTGTGTTTGGTGGTGTATAGTTCTTAAGTGATATTGCAAGCCAAGATCAACTTTGACATTTAATGTTTGTCTTAAATTATTATCCAGGCAAAGTCTGGTATTATCATATAAAACCAAAAAACTTTGACTTTCTAATTTCTTCTACCATTTTCAAAACTGGTAATGAAATCAGGCTTTTGAATAATCAATGCCATATTTTTGCCAAGGGACTTAATTATGATATTTTCCTAAAAGTATAATTTATATTCATGAGTAAGATAAAAAATTTCAGTTCTTTGTACACTATCTGTTTTTATTTGTTTGTTTTCTATGATAATACTGACTTGGAATTTTTTCTAAATTTCTCTAAAGATGTATCTTTCCCTTTGAGTTAGCTATGTAAGAGGGAAGTTAGGTTTTTTCATTATAACAGATTAGAAGTTTTTCAAAAATTATTGATTGCTTTTACCTAGGCTACTTGTTGGTAAGAGAAAAAAGGCATTATTATGAACTCTCAGCATCCCATGTCCACAATTAATTGCCGTTAAAAGGATTTTTACCAATAATGTTTTATTTTTGTGACCTCTATGAAAGCCACCTAAAGTAACAAGGAATGTATTGTTTTTCCTTTTATTGAAGGGCTAACATGAGCTCTCATCTGCTTTTTACCCACTTACAAATCTACTGAGTCCATTTCCAAAGCTACATTAGCTTCCATTTGGCAAGTGGCAATTTTTTTCCTGCATGATTTTTTGGTATTTTGAACTTAAACATTACTTATTATTGATTGTTACCTTAGTGGCCAAAAGTGTGTTTGACTTTGGAAATGAGATGATCTCTACTTTTATGGCATTTCTCATTTCAATATTCTGTGCCCTTCCAAAAGTCAGATGTAAGAAAACTAATTCTTTATTCCTCACATTAGTTTCTGTCTCCTATTTCATGTATTATTGCATTAAAATAATTTTTCATGAATTCTTTTAAACCATGGGCATAATTTATCTATAAAAATCTTTGATCTTGAGAATAAAGACTAGAGCTCTTTGTCTTTGTTTACCTAATGCCAGATACCTGACAGACATTTAAAATCAATGAATACATAAATGTGGTATCAATTTTTAAGGGAAGGTTAATGTAAATATCTTAAGGATGAGAATTTAATATATACTACGTACTGTGTGGCAGGACAAATTCTAAGTAAGCAGAGCAGATGCTGTTGGTGTTCAGTCTACATTCCTGTCCCTCCTACTCTTTAGACGAATTATGGCTTTTCTTCCAAAAGTGAGCACTTTAAGTTTTGTTGAAGGGCTATTCTTAGCATGATGCAAATTATTTTTCCCTGTGTAACTTGGGCAGGGTGTGCCTGGGAATAAATTTTCCCCTGAAGGCAGTCTAAATCCAGTAATGGATAAGTATTACGAAGTATAAATACCCCAGCCCTTGTTCTTTCTGCCTGGATATATCTGAGGCATGTATTTTACACAATTTTCAGTGTAATGAAACTAAGTCAGAACTACTAATACAAAGAAGAAAGTGTTGTGATCCAATGTAGCAATAAACACATTTTCTGTTAAGAAGACAAATAAGAAAAAAATCTGTAATACAGTACAACAAGCATCTGTATATTGTGTGTTCTAAAGCTATGAAAAAATATTTGCCCACTTTTAAGTGTTTTCAAATTCAAAAATAATTTTTTTCTTAGAAAGGCTTAATATTTGTATAACTGAAATTTTACTTTGGTGCATATTCCTCCACTCTATGGGTTACAAGATAGTCACTAACATATTTTTCTGAGCAATGTCTATGAATGTTTGTTTAAATATTTAAGATATTTTAAATCAGATTTTTGTTATAGTAGAGGTATAGGTCTCTTTTTCTTTTTAGTTTTTGTTCTCTCTCTCTCAACAAATTTTTAGGTATTTGCTCTGAAAGTATTTATTGAGAAATAAATATATCTATTTATTATGAATGTAATATATAACTATCAAGATATACTAAAATGCAAGAAGGTTGAGCTTTCTGCTTACTATATACCAGTAATAAGCTGTTTTAATTATTATAGTCATATACTGTGTTTAATATCTCATTGCTCAAGCCATTCGTCACTTTTTTTTATTTTCAAAATATTTCGCTGTGTTTTTTCGTGTATTATTCTTAGTAAATATTGATAAAGGTACCTAGCAGGATGCAATTAGACTTTTGGTGGGTATTACATTGAATTTAGAATATTTGGGAGGGGAATTAAACTGTGTTACCATTAATGCTTGTAATAGAAATATGTGTAAAGTAGCCAGGCATTGCGGCGGGTGCCTGTGGTCCCAGCTAGTTGGGAGGCTGAGGCAAGAGAATCACTTAATCCCAAGAGTTTGAGGTTGCTGTGAGCTATGACGCCATGTGGCACTCTACTGAGGCTGACAAAATGAGATTCTGCTCCCCCCCAAAAAAAGAAGAAAAAGAAAGAAAGAAATATGTGTAAAGTGTCTTCATTTCATGTATACACTCATGAGCATTTAATTCTGTGTCTTTTAAGGAAAATTATAAGACCGGAAGTCAAATATGATCTGGAGTTTACAAAGAGGGGATTCCTATAGCAGGACATTCTAAGCATGAGGAGTTATGAGGTATTATGATGAAGCTTGAAATCTAGACTGAGGTTTAGTTGTGAAAACTTTTATAAGCTATTCTAGAGAATTTGGAATCAAAGTTTAAGCAGGAGGAACATTCTGATGCTTATAAATAAACAAAATAAAATGATTAAATTTATAGTTTATAAAGATACAGTTATTGCAAGGTTCGGGCAGGAAATGACCTGGCAGGAGATAGATCAGCAAGATGAGTTAAGAAGCTACCATGGGTCATGCACTCGGCCATTTATTCAGCAAACTTAATCGAATGACAACTATTTACCATGCTGCTCTGAGCACTTAGAATATGTCTAAGAGCAAACAGGGATCCTAGTCTTTGAGAAGCCTACTGTCCAGTGAAGATACTGATTAAACAGTAAATCTAATAGGTAAGGGGGTCTATGGAGAAAAGAATACACAGAGTAGGGTAGGAAGAATACAAAGTGCCAGTGTGGGTAGAGGGAGAGGCTGAGAGAAAGGTGCAGTGTTAGACTAGTTAGAATGACTTCATGGCAAGTTGATATTTCACAAGGACTTAGAAATGTGTAGTCCCAAGACCTTCAAAACCTTTTTAAGGAATTGGAACAACTTTAGTTTTTACTTTGAGTGTGGTGGATGCTATGAGTTTAGAACAGAAAAGGTACATGACCACCTTTGGAATTAAAAAGAACTACTCTGGTTGCTTTTTGAGAATGAAATCAATCAATCAATTAATCAATCAATCTCTCTCTCTGAAGAGAGATAGCAATTAGAAGGTCTTTGCAGCAACCTGGGTGAGAGAGAGGGTTACCTTTGACCTGGATAATAGTAGCGTAGTAGTGGAAGTTGGGAAAGACAGGTAGATTCTGGATATGTTTGAAGATAAAGTTCATAGGAGTTACTGATAGACAAGCTGTGAGGCTGAGCAGGTGGAGGGATAAAGATGGGAAGGGTTTCCTGTGGTGCTTGAATGGAAGGGGATATTCGAATTGACTGTTAAACATGAGAAGGCAGATGTAGAGTAGGCAGTTGGATATATGAGTGTGGAATTAAGGTAAGAGATCAGGCATGGAGATATAATCATAAGAGTCATTAGCATACCAGTGATATAAAGTCATGAGATTAAATGAGATAGCCAAAGTAATACGTACAGCTAAAGAAGGGGAAAAAACAGGCTTATGGCATTGCATTATACATGATTTATATTATTTAATTATTTATTTATTTTATCACTGTGCCACCCTTGGTAGAGTGCTGTGGCGTCACAGCTCAGCAACCTCCATCTCAAGGGCCCAAGTGATTCTCTTGGCCTCAGCCTTCCAAGCAGCCAGGACCACAGGCACCTGCCACAATGCCTTGCCATTTTTTTTTGTTGTTGTTGTTGTTGCAGTTGTCATCCTTGTCTAGCTGGCCTAGGCTGGGTTCAAACCCGACAGCCTCAGTGCATGTGGCCAACACTGTAACCATCGTGCCACAGGCACCAAGTCAAAGGCCTCTACTTTAAAAAAAAAATGACTTAAGCTAAACCAATGAGAAGTAGCCAACAAGCTTATTATTATATAACTATGGACTTTTCAAGAAGGTGTGAACTGAAAGAAAATCTCAAAGATCCAAGCTTGCTATTTAGACTCCCTTGCTAAAGATATTAAAAATAGTTACTAGAATTTTGTGCACTGATATGAAAAGTTGTGAATGACATATAGTTTGGAAAACAGAACATTTTGAACCACAATGTAAAGCCGGGCATGGTGGCTCATACCTATAATCCTAGCACTTTGGGAGGCTGAGGCAGGTGGATCACCTGAGTTCAGGAATATTAGACCATGCTGAGCAAGAGTGAGACTCCTTTTCTACTAAAAATAGAAAAACTAGGCTTGGCACCTGTGGCTTACTGAGTAGGGTACCAGCCATATACACCTAGGCTGGTGGGTTCAAACCCAGTCCGGGCCAGCAAAACAATGACAAGTGCAACAACAACAACAAAAATTATGGCTGGACGTGTGGCGGGTGCCTGGGTGCCTGCCCCTGGGAGACTGAGGCAAGAGAATCACCCAAGCCCAAGAGTTGGAGGATGCTGTGACCCATGACACCACGGCCCAGGGTACTCCACTGAGGGCAACACAGTGAGACTCTGCCTCAAAAAAAGAATAAAAATCCCTAAGTCTCCTCTAACTGTCAGAAACCTTTTCACACTTCTTTAAAACCTTTACCTACAGGAAGATTTCTCATATTTCTCATGTAAGATTTAACTCTACTTAAAACTGCGTTCTTCTGGGTGGTGCCTGTGGCTCAGTGGGTAGGGCGTTGGCCCCATACCCCGAGGGTGGTGGGTTCGAACCCGGCCCCAGCCAAACTGCTACAAAAAAATAACTGGGTACTCGGGAGGCTGAAGAAAGAGAATTGCCTAAGCCCAGAAGTTGGAGGTTGCTGTGAGCTGCGAGAGCACAGCACTCTACTAAGGGTGATAAAGTGTTGCCTATCTGTAAATAATGTAAAGAATAGAGGAGGTGGACAAGGCAAAAGAGACAGAAGGAACATGCAAGGAGGTAGGGGGAAATCTAAGAGTCTGTGGTGTTCTGAAAACCCATGAAAAGGGCATTAAAAGAATAGAGGATTATCAAACTTGTGCTACTGATAGAAAAGTAAGTTGGGACTGAGAACTGACAATTTAATTGGCAAAATAGCAGTCATTGGTAATGACTGGGGCAGTATGTGCTCTGGTAAAAGCACAAAGTCTGACTAGAATGAGTTTAAGAGAGAAGGGGAAAAAAGGAATAGAAGCTAGTGAATACTGACAATTCTACTGAGTCTTGCAAAAAGGGAACACAGAAATAGAGTGATAGCTGGTGGGAGAAGTTTTCTTTAGGTGGGAGAAAGAGCATCTGTTTGCTTTCCAATGGGAATGAACTAGCAGAGAGTCAATATTTGGCATTGCAGGTTATAAGTGGGAGGGGGACATTGCTGGTGATATTCTTAGGGAGGCAGGGAGGGTGGGATCTGGTAGAAATGTAGAGAGCCAGTCTCTGCATAAGATGTCATAGGAACCACGTGTAATAACACACGGGAATCCAGAGCATTTGGGTTCAGATATTGGTAGTGGGTAGACGTGGTGTAAGATGGAGGAGGACAGGAAGAATAGAAAGGAATTAACAGAGACAATTAAGAAGGAAAAGAAGTAAAACTCACTTACTACGTGACTGGCACCATTTAATCAATTTACTTCCAAATCATTGAATCCTCACAACAACCCTGCTCTAGGTACTATTATTTTCTCTTTTACAGATGAGGAAACCAAGCCAAAAAAATGTTAAACATTTTAACCCTTGTGCCATAGCTAGGAAGAGGCAGAGCTGGGAGCTGAACTGACTCTAAGCACTTTGACGTCTTTCTCATTTGTAAGAATTTCAGGTATAGAATTGCCAGAGCTTGATGATCATTTAAACGGGAGGAGAGAGAACCCACCTCTAGCAACAAAAATTTTTTGTTGCCTTATTCTTTATCGAGTTATGAATTACAATGTTTCTTGCAGGGAGTGTATAAACATCAACAGGTAATTGCACAAAACAGGATTTAGGTTATACTTAGTTATCTACAAAGTCTCTCTTTTCTTGTCATAGGAAGCAGATAATTTGTGGTAAATTTGTGTCAAGTAGTAGACTGTCATTAAAATTTCTGTTTTTGAAATTAAAACTGTATTTTATAAATAATGCACAGATTTTCAAATAAAATATGGAAGCAATAAATAAACAAAATTCTAAAGAAGGAATCGTAACTACTCCATTGGGCCACCATTAATAGATAACCAATATTAACACCTATATGCTTATTTCTTCAGGTGTGAATATGTACCCATGTGAGTCTTTCCAACTATTAAATCCAAAATATTTACCCATAAAGTAATGCAGCTTATAATTATCCTTCTGAATTTCACAAGTGTATTCTACACAAATATGTGCATTTTAAATGTGTTAAACACTGTGTAGCATACAAACATATTCAATCTAAATGAATAAAATGAGTAAAATCTAATGAGTAAAATCTCAAATGGTTTCATTCTTCATCATGTTACTGATATGCATGTTGTTTATTTCTAATATTAATCTAAATCAATCAATTTTACAATAAAGTATTTGCTACCTTCAATCACCTTAGGACATTTAGCTGTATGATATCATAACAAAAAATAAGGTAACTCAACTATTTGGTATTGTTAATGAAGGAACTTTTTTTTTTAATTTAATGGTTTTGAAATTCTTAACAAAAGATATTATATAAAGTGCTGATATTTTTTGCATAATCTCTACTTGACAAACACAAATGTCAATTTAATTGCATAATTTTAAAACACAAAGGCAAGACAAATTAGAATGTAAACTCCACATGAAACTTTAATGGCTTCATGAATGCCTTTCTTTGTAGATTTTAAAAATATATAGGTAAAATAAGCAAATGATGTAATTACTATAGAATGAATACAGAGTGTCACAGCACAAATCACAAGTATGAAGAAAATCTTACTTTTAATGTTAAGTTTCTGCAGGTAACTAACACATGTGATAAGACCTCTCAAGTCATTTCATTTTAAAGGCAAGTGAGTAACCAGTTTTCTTGGCCCACAAAATTGCAGACCAAACTGGGACATAAATAATAATAATTAGAAATCTCAAAAATAGAATTATGTATTTTCCATCTACATGGAAGATAAAATGTTCTTGAACAAGTGAAACTTATCCTGGAATCAGTTCAAGAGAAAATCATACCTGAGAAAAATGTTGATTATATGAAATAAGAGACGTTCAATAGACTTAAGCAAAAATGCAAAAATCTATTAATACTCCAGACAAAAATGCCACTCTCAAAACCTGAAAAACAGTGTAGGTCAGTTTGTTGAAGAAATGTTAATTGTGAAGCATAACATGTTGCAATAAATGTGGGATCTTAGTCCATTCTGATAACAACCAAATACTGCTGTGTATATTGTGGGAAGAAATGTTAATTATGGGGCAATAATGGGACCAACAAAAGCTTTTACTGTGGCCACACTGCTGGGGAGTAGTTTGTTGGAGTGTCGTGTCTCAAATTAGTGGCATTTTTCAGATAAAGAAAGGAAGTGGCCTTTACTGAAACTGCTGTGTCATTTCTTCTTCCTTAACTGAAATTCCAACTAGGGTTCAGGAAATGCCCTAATGAGCCACTTCTCTTTTCTCTTTCCTCAACTCAGTGGATTCCAACCAGCCCAAACTATTCATTACTCAGGATCCGATCATTCACTCTGGTTGTCTCTCATGGCATGGTGTTTTGTTATGAGAAGAGGGATTCTAATTTGGTGCTGATATAGAGGTGATAACACTGATAAAATCCAATCATTGCTGGTAGGTAACGAAACTGGCAGGTGATGAACTGTACTTTAAAATAGGAAGACAAGTCTAATCAATACTTGTTTTACTTTGATATAGGTGGCTTGTTTATAATTATGAGTTCATTGTGTATAACTGGGTATCAGGATATTAGAGTAGTCAAGCTTTGATTTGTTATAATTTGGGTAAAATGTGTCTGAAATGATCTATTAATGTCTTATTTAAATCAAGATGCAGAAATCACTGTTTTAGTTCATGATACAGCCAAGTAATTTCTTCTTCCAGCTTAATATTCTCAGATATTTACTAAATCGGAACATGATTTAACATTTCATTGCTTCCTATGTGCTATTTTATGAGTGTTAATTTCTGTTTACATTCTAGCAGTATCTATTTTATTGGCTTTTAAAGGTAAGAAAATATAAGTTATGTTCATAGCAGAAAGAATACCAGGCAGTATATTAGCAGATGTTCCTTTTTCAGGGCTACAAAATTATACTGATTTGTGCAGGTGGAGATCTAAACGAGTCTGTGTAGGAGATGTTAAGTATCCCAAAGCACTAACCTTTTTAAAGCAACAGTTTTTAATTGTGATAATTGGAGGAGTTGTAGCAGGAACGTGAAGATGATCTGTGTATCTATATTTATACTAATGTGTAATACACAGACACACATTTGTGCTATATATGTATCTTTATGAATTGTAACACATATGATTTCGTATTTATTTATATGACTTATAATGCCATAGTTTCCAAAATATCTCAGACTATTTCAGTGGGAATAGGTATTATGAGAAAAAACAGCCTGAGATAATTTTTAATTCTTTTTGAATAGCTTATTCGTAACTTATTTACTAGATACTTCATTGAACTTTAAGAGACTTTAAAATAAACTTCATGGTACTTCCTTGTTTAGAGACTGTGTCAACAAAGCAAAGTGAAACAGAATGTGGAGTTTATTGTCAAGAATATTCTGATAATTCTGCTTCACCTCTATTTTAAATGATTCTGAGCATAGCTATACATTTTCAAGTAGCTTTTTAATTGGTATTAAATCTTTTACTTTTTTGGTGGAAGCTACCTTAAATAGGCCAAAGTTTATGATGTCAACTTTGAGAATAAAAAAAAGAAACTATAGAAAAAATGGAATGCATATACTTCTCATGTCTGTTTCTTTGGTTTTGATTATTATTATTATTTCTTGAATTTTCAGTTTCATTCCAAAGCAATAGAATAGTGCAATGTAATACCTTTTGTAGAACTGAAACTTGGAGCTGATGTCCAATGAAATAAGCTTAAAAATGTTTCTTAAAAGTCAGCTTAATTTTAATGTCTGTGGCACAGAGTTGTTGTAAGTTTTAGATAGTCAAAATAATTATGAGATATTTAAATATGTCATGGATTATTAGCATAATTGAAATGTCCAAAATAGTAGTAATTAATACACTACAAGTGGAAAATAATTTTCTGAAAAGATTAGTTTGAATAGCCAGAAAAGAGAAATAACAAAAGTAGAAACTGAATGAAACAAAGAGTCTTACACAATGGTTTTTAAATAAATTAATGAAATATTCAAATGAAATAATTATGCTTATTAATAAAATAATATACATATACAGTGGAAATGCAAATTTTAATCTTATATAAGACATTATACAAATAAAACTCCATGAAATTAATTAAGCATTCCAGATACTTCATGGAAATGGACTCAATACTTAAAAATATTGGAGTAAGGTATGGAGTGATAACAGATCCAGAACGGTGATGTTTAAAATAGCATGGAGTTAATTTGCACTATTTGTCAGTAAAACAAACAAAACAAATGCATAGTGAAAGATAAAACTTTTTCAAATTTTACTGCAGTGTTCACTAGGATCAGGGAAAAGAATCTGTGAGGTTGGGGGGGCGCCTGTGGCTCAGCAAGTAGGGTGCTGACCCCATATACCAAAGGTGGTAGGTTCAAACCTGGCCTCGGCCAAACTACAGAGCAAAAAAAATAGCCAGGCACCTATAGTCCCAGCTAATTGGGAGGCTGAGGCAAGAGAATCTCCTAAGCCCAGGAGTTGGAGGTTGCTATGAGTTGTGTAACACCATGGCACTCTACTGAGGGCGACAAAGTGAGACTCTGTCTCTACAAAAAAAAAAAAAAAAAAGAATCTGTGAGGTGTAGATGAATGATAAACATTTGTAAAAACATAATAATGAAGAGAGAGGTTAACAGTAGTCTTCTAGGAGAGAAAATAGCACGCAAGAAAGTAATGTACAAAATTATTATTTTATATTGTTGTGAGTTATCGTCCACTTATCGGTCAGTGAGTTATCGGCCAATTAAAGAATCTGTGGGTTTGAGTTGTGGGTGTTTAAAGATATAGAATGAAAACTTGGCTGACATTATTCTGCCTGTGAGAGCTTAATTGGTGATAGATGATTCAGTGATTTCATTAAATTGTATTTATTTGGGCATGGAAAGATGGCCACTTACCCACCTACCAAAAAAATAAGAATAGTATGAGAATACATTACAGGTAGTTATGTTGAACAGTAGGAAAACTGGGGAAATCTGTAAAATTAAAAACTGAGATAGGAAGATAGGTGGGGAATCTCCTCAGGTGATCAATTTTAGAAATGAATTGGTAAAGGAAAGAAAGTCCTTGTCCCCAGTTTTTCAATTGTTGTCAGGAACAGAAGGAAGAGAAGCCTAACGATCTTAAAGGCCCATCAGGTTACTGTTTCCCTTTTTATCATTTTAGGTTTGAAAGAATAGGTAAGAATTTGAAAACATCTAAAAAAGACAATTGAAGGGTGAGTCTATTTCCTAAGAGGTAGAGTTTTAATAAGGATTCTCATGTCCTCTTATGTTCATTCCTAAAGGTTACTGTGAAAGAATTATTTCCAAATCATTTCTCTTCTCTCTTGAAACAGTTAACTTTGTCTACTAGCACAGACTGATTTGTTTTCTAGCTTCTTCCACTATGTCAGAAATTTCTTCTTTTCCTTCCTTCATTTCTTATTTACACAAACATGTTTCAATGCTCAGTTTCCATCTGAATAAGAAAATGAGCCAAGAATTTCTATCTGTTCAATCAGGTGTCTGGCTGTATATTTTCTCCTGTGCTGGCATTCTATCTAGCATCTTCCACTCTCTCAAAATCTAGACCAATATCTACTACGTTGATACTTTGTCCATAGGCAGGTAATGATCCCTGCTGGCGTCTGCAGAGAACTTCTTAGTAGCTAAGATGCTCCCTTTGATTCTGTGCCTTGAAACTACTCAAGCCCTTGAACTTACTAAACCATCTTAAGTTTGCAAAAGAAGTTTTGTTAGTTTTCACCACCTGTATTTAAATTTTGGTAAAGTTCTAGGCTTCTCTTTAATTAATGTTAGGTTTGGAGGCATCTGATCCTTTTGTTGTACTCTCAAATATTTCTCTCTATTTAGGGAATTAATTTCTCTTTCCTATAGCCTAGGATTGTCCTTCACATCTGCAAGGCAATTTTTGCTTAATGGATAATTTGCTCTTTCCATCAGAATTGTACCTACCCTTAAAGATGTTTCCCATAACTGTGTTCACCCTTCCTTATTCTTGTTGCTTTCAAATTTGAAAAAAATCTTTTTTTTTTTACTGCAAACAACTGTTTTTCTTGCTAGCTTTTTGAACACTTCTAGTAGCATTTGAAAAACTCTGAGAATATCTACTCTTAGAGTAAAAACAAGCCAGTGGGTGAGCCAGTGACAGACTGATTAGACCATTTTCTGGAGAAGGCGGAGAACATATAATTTTACCTTGGTTAGTAACTTCATTAATATCTATGTAAATTTAATTAAGATAAAAATGTACAAGTCCAGGAGTGTACCTGGTGCTATACTAAGTTCGGAGGATGCTGAGATGCACAGGATTTGGTACCTGTCATGGAGCAGTTCAGATATTTCAGTAATGAATTGAGGAGAGAAGGGTTATGAAGATTATGTTTTAGCAGAATCTCTCTGGTTCTGGCCATTTGGGTGACAGACTGAAGGGTGAAATACTTTAGTTTTAGATTTAGAGCCATTAATTTTAGCTTTTTGTTTATGGAGAGCACCTGTGTCTGCTTTAAAAGTGCAAAGATGAGCATGTGTGGTAACTCTGGGCAAAGTAGCTGTACCCTTGACAAGAACAGAGATGCTGAAAATATAATAGAACCTACTTCGTAAGAAAGTCAAAGGTGGTGTACTATGATACTTTTTCACTGTAGAAATATTCACTTAAACTGAACATGGATTAGCAAACCAGTGGACCAAGCAAGTATTTGCAAATGATTCAGTGATTTCTTTGTGGTTGCTTGACTTAGTGCTGATAGAACACACTGTGAAAAAGGAAGTCAGAAGTTCAGCATTTTTAGTCTGCTACTAACATGCCATGTGACTTTGAATAAGTCTGTGTGTTTGTACGTGTGTGTTTCCTATGTGAAGACTATGTTGAATTAATGTCTAGTGTCAAGAGAGGAGGGTTTGGGCTGGGACGGGGCTGGAGGGGTAGATTTGAGGGGTCTGGTGGTGCTTAAAGCCTGGATCTCCTGTTCTTGCAGAGCATATCTGAGTTTACTCCTGCTAAATCAAACTTGGATTGGCTATAGGAACTCTAGGATTGGAAATCTAGCTTATTATACAAAAAGGGAAGGTCCCTCTCCTTTCTTTGAGGCTTCATCCTACATTGCCGACTTATTTTCCAAGCACAGAAAGTAATACTGGGCTACTTTCTCATATTATCTGGCTTTATTTTCCTCTATATCCTGTCCTATTAAAATAGCATCAGGGAACTCTGCCTTAGGACAGAACTTTCAAAGCAAAACTAAGTAGAGAATAACAACTCTTGGAGTAATTTGGGGAATAACTCAATTTGCTTTTTCTTTATAGGCCATCGCTATAGTCCCATATTTTCTCAAAATGCATTGTCAATTTACTTGCATTTCCATTTGCTTCCACATGAAACACAGATATAAAAGCTGTCGCTAATAGACTAGGAAAAGGAAATATATATATATATATATATATATATTTTTTTTTTTTGATACAAAGTCTTACTTTGTCACCCTTGGTAGCGTGCCCTGGCCTCAGAACTCACAGCAACCCCAAACTCTTGGGCTCAAGTGATTCTCTTGCCTCAGCCTCTGGAGTAGCTGGGACTACAGGCACCCACCACAGTACCCTGTTTCAGGACAGGGTCTGACTCTACCTCAGGCTGGTCTGGACTCCTGAGCTCAGGAAGTCCACCTGCCTTGGCCACCCAGAGTGCTAGTATTACAGGTGTAAATAATTATATATTAAGTGGATTAGTTAAAATATTAAGTTCTCTTTTGGGAGATAAAAGACCTTGAAAGCTGACTACTCTAAGTAGCTGTCATCTTAGAAGAGTTGTAGTGAGTACCAACATCAGCTGTACTTCATGAAATATTCTCTTCCCTTCTCTTTCTAGCTGGTGATATTAGGAAACATTGATGGGGCTTTCATCTAAGGCTATGAATGTATCACCTCATTTGAGTCTGACAATATTCTCAAGGCAGTGCTACTGACTCCATTGTTCAGAAAAGAAAACTGATGTTTTGGGAGGTTGGATAATTTTCCCAAGATGGTCAGTGAGTTTTGGATCTAGGATCATATGATGCTTAGACCTCGATAAATGATGCATTCTTTTGGGGGATTCTTTTAAATTTGAACTTTATCTTTGTTGTTCTCTTTCATATATTTTGAACAAGATCCTGTCTTTATAGCAGAGAAGAGGAAACCCTTCATAGGGGAAGAGGGGGGGAAGCAGAAACATGGTCATGTTAAAAATGGTTCCCAGGCTTACACATGGATAATGAGGACTTTGACTGTGTAAGATTTGCAAAAAAAGCAGATACAGAGGTAGCAAGGGACCAGAAGAGATGACTCTGTTTCATAAAAGGGGCCAAGTGAAGAGACTCATTAATGTTGAAGCAGTGGATGGATAACCAGTGACAAATATCAAGTAGATTTGCTTCAGTTTGGTCAGAGAAAGGTCATTGATTATTTTTGGTTAAACTGGTTCACAGAGGCCAGGTCTCCACTAAAAAAGAGAATTAATTGCTTCCATTTTCCACTAATTGCCTCAACATTTCCCTTTGCTTTGTCATTGGAGATTTGGTCAGAGAGGCAAAAAGTCAAAAGTCAGAGTTTGATGGAATCTACATAAAAAGGGAATCTGAAGAGACCAAATTATGGCATTTGGTATAATAATGATAATGATATTTAGCATTTTTCCCTGGGAGTGCTGTGGATTTTTAGAGCCCTTTTCAATCTTTAATCAGACCATAGGGCACATTTAAAAGAGTTCACTGTTTTTATTTCCATCTAGAGGATAAGGCATCACAGAGAGGTGAACTGACCTAGGGCAAGTCTCTGGAGATGTTCATATCCTGTATTTTAGATTACACCCTCTGATGGTGAGTTTTAGCTTGAAGCCTGGGCTCTTTCTGGATAGTCCATTCATAGGCTAGAATCTTTAGGGTTTTTGCACATTTGAAAATTACTAATTCTATCAATGACTTAAAAATCACCCAAGAAAATAGTATGAACTCATTTTTATGTCACAAGAATTTCTTACTTTTCAGCCTTGAAAAGATTGAACCATCTTCAGTTAACAAGACATTCTACCTTTGTTTGCTGAATTAACCAGCTTTTAAAATCCTGTATAGCTCTAAGTCCTTTGGAATATATGAATTTTATCTTCCAGACATTTTGTTTTATTGTTTTGAAATCCAAAGTGACAGCACAGAAAGTAGAAATAAAATAGGCTCTGAATACGATAGGTCAATGATGAATCATTCTGGCTCTTACAATTTACTTTTAATGCCTTCAGAGGCCCTGACCATTGTTTCCCTGTAGGAAGTCATGAACTTACCTTTTCAGCTCTTCCTCCTTGCTGGAAGTATCAGAAATACAAGTTGTTGTTAATAAATATTATATAATGGACTCGTAGAAACATGGTATATTAGAATAAATAGATTTTAAAGCAAGATCGTTAGATTTTAAAACCATCTCTCCATAATGAACTGTTTGATCCTAGACTGGTCATGTAATTGGTCATAACAATTTCTTCATAAGCAAACCATATCTAGCTCATAGGGATTTCATGGAAAGGAAGAATAAAGCACCTAGCTCAATGCCTGTATAGAATGTGGACCTAGCAACTTTAGCTGTTATGCTTAATACTGTTTTATACTATAAATTATAAAGATGCAGAATTATAAAATTATTAATTGAGGAACGATTTAAAACATAAGACACTAGAAGAACAGAGGTCCAGTGCTCACCCTTCCTTCCCTCCCTTCCTTCCTTCCTTGCGTCCTTCCTTCCTTCCTTCCTTCCTTCCTTCCTTACTTACTTACTTCCTTCCTTAATTCCTTGCTTCCTTCCTTTATTCCTTCTTCTCTACTACCTCCTGTTCTTTCTTTATTTTTGATATTGGCCATTATAACA
>CAUYON010116982.1:0-25169 GCA_963573935.1 Arctocebus calabarensis
CTGTCACATCCTCACTTAATGGTTTCCTGGTCATTGTCTCACATAAGGGAAGACTTTGGCCTATGAAATTCAGTCTTGTCACCGGGAGAGAAACGGAGAGAGCGTCTCTCTCCCCACTAGAATTCTCTCCCTCTACCAGGAGTCTTAATGTTTTCTGTGAATAAATTCTGTCTTACAAAAAAAAAAAAGAAAAAAAAAGAAAATATTTCAGATTGTATATAAAACGAACAAATTGTACCCCATGATTACATTTATGTACATAACCATGATATAATAAAAATAAGGGGAAAAAAGTAAACTTTCTATGGCAAGAATGCCATGGAAAGGCTATTTCTTCTCCAATCATTGATACAGTAGCATTGATTGCAAAAAACTTAAATGGAATACATGAATTAGAATAAGGCTAAGGGTGGCATTTTTCCTCAGTGAAGAAAGAATCAGTAGTATTACAGATGAAATTCCTTTAATTTCGCACTCTCTTAATTCATCACTTGGACTATTAAATGAAAATATTGCTACTGAGCAAAATATGCTTTATGCAAGACTAAAGGGAAATGATCAAAGCCCTATATTCAAATTGCAAGAACACAACTTACTCTACTTGAGTTTAACTCAGATTTAGATCATAAGTAAATCTGAATCACCCCTGATTTGACCTTACCCTTTTCGTATTTGTCACTATTACCTATATATTATCCACTCTGTTCACCTCAAGAAATTCCCTAAATGTCAGGGAATATTTTTCCTTGTAAGATGTTTGAGGTCTTGAGTTGGAGGAAAACTTGGAAGGGTATTCAAGAATCCTGATAGGGACATTTTGTAAACAGTTCTACCCAAGTATATGTAGCTCTAACACTAGTCATTTGCTTTTCTCTACACCCTCCTAAAAGAAATCACTTCCCCTACATGAATCTCAGTTTAGCCTTTTGCAAATTGAGCAACTTGATCTAAATTAGATCTATAAGTCTCTCCTAACTTGATAATTTTGCATTCCATGAAATATATTTTCTGAAAGCAATAGCTGACTGAGACAGAATTATCATGCTCTTTTTCCTTTTAGGAAGTCACTTAATTAGATGGCAATACCTTTCCTAGAAGCTGGTGAAGCTAAGATTTGATGGGTACCAGCTTAGTTTGTACTGACATCTTGTGTGGCTTCCCCAAGACATTACACAATCTGACATACCTCTTCCTTCCATCCATCTCATCTGGCCCAGAGGTTAAACATGTTCATTTGCTTAATATCAGGGGCCTGCATACACATATCTGCCAACAATTCTAGTGTTTGGGAAAAAAAAGAATTGTAGAGAGACTTGGCATCTTACCTTTCTGTTTGTTCTTGGCAGATGGTTGTTTTCCCTTTGCAATTTCATGAGCACTGTATGGTCTTTATTGAATGACTAAAATGTCTTTGTTTTGGGAGTATGACAGAGAACTATCACTCTCCTTAAAACCTTTAGGGAATAGTCAGTTCAATTTCTAAGGCTGTCATTCATTCACAAATATCAAATAAATTTAAAACAGAGAAGAATTCTTTTTCAGAAAATAAAGGCAACATTTGGAGAATTCCATTTGGCCAACTTCTAGTTTCCATTAGGAAATACAGAGCCAAATACCCCTCAACTCTACCTTACTCGCATAGTAGAGGACTTCCCCACAATTCGTTCCTTGTCTCTTTTTCAGTCTAATTGCTCTGTCCTATAAATCTATACTTAGTGTTAATGATAGATCTAAAGGAAAGGTTGTGGAGAGTCAGTCACATGTGTGCATTTTTTTCTTTAATATTTTGCATACTAATGTTGCACTTTCTGAGTTCTGAGAAAAGTCAAAACAATAAGTTTTATCATCAATAGTATCTTTATCCCCTGGGATAATATTTTTGATTTCTATGACATTAAAATTAGTGTTCCAGGGGAGGAGTCAAGATGGCTGACTAGAAGCAGCTTTCATCAGAGGCTTCTGTCCAGAGGGAGAGATATTGGACTGAAGTGGCCTTGGAGAAGCTGAAGGAGAGTAGCTGAGCACAGAGAGAAGAAAGTAAGGTGCACATGATCTTTGCTGAAACAAGCAATTGGGTTAAAAAAAGGAAGAAAGACAAGAAAGATCAAGTATAGAGGAACTAGCTGGAAGGCACCCATTGACAAGAGGACAGAAGATCCCTTCCCCAAATGGGAGGTCCCCAGTGGGCTTTCCATGAGTGAATAGGAAACAAAAGAACCTCTCACCTCACCTCATGGGAGAGAGCTGCTAAATCCTCATCTTCCTACACCAATGAGGTCTCACCTCTGAGCCTATGTCCCATCTTACCTGCCACAAAAGTGCACAAATATTTTCTGCACAATCTTGAGCACACAGCTCACTTTTCTCCCATTCCTGGTTGCCTGATGGACTGCCCCCTGCAGAGGCGAGAATGTTTGTTGAGTTTGCTGAGAGGCCAGGGCATCGTGTGGGCCAATGAGATACAGGATGGAAATAGTGACACTCCAGTTCCAACTTTGGTGGGGAGATAGCTGAACTTCCCTGACTCTCTTTCCCTCTAGGAAAGGACCTTTATCCAGCCCCTCAGGATTTCTCATACAGCCAGAACTGTCCATGGATTCTTGTTCTCCTGGAACCGTTGTCAGGGGATGTAGGTTCACCACTTCTTTGGCTTTGTTTGGGTGGTAGTGGTGGAGTTGTAGCAGTGAGGCGTTGATTTAGCATGTCTATCTGGAAATTCCCCTCATCCAGCTAACAACAGTGGAGGGTAGGACCACAGGTATATCTGTGCCCAGCAGAGATTCCAATGAAATATCGGTACTCCTTAGGATTGAGTATATGGCAGGCTGACATCAAGACAGAGCCAGACCTTACCAAGCTGGTCCTCAGATCAATCTCTGGCTATAGCCTTGAAGAGGACCTATGCAAGGATGTAGGGGAAAAGTCACAATCAAAAGCCTCAGCTCATTGAAAAGGGGGTAGTTAGCTTCAGTTCCTGGGGCCTCCTGAGCCAGTCTTACCCCACCAGATTTAATTGCCAAATAAGTTAGTACAGTGTTTCCTAATGGTCCCCAATTAGATTATCTCTCAACAAGTATTCTAGGACAACCCATGATTTCAACTAAAAAAGTATAATTAGTATATTTAAAAAATAAAAAATGCTGAAAATACTCATGGAGAGGAACCAGCAGAAGAACTCTGGCAGCATGAATAATCAGAGCAGATCAACTCCCACAAGAGATTACAAAGGAGATACAACAGAAAATACCATCCATAGAGAAATTGCTAAAATGTCAGAAATAGAATTCAGAATTCGGATGGCAAATAAGATCACTGGAATGGAAGAAAAGAGGTAAATAGAAATCCAAAAACTAGTTCAAAAGTTGTCTCAAGAAATTAAGGAATTCAAAGACAAAGTTGCCAAGGATATAGACATAATGAAGAAAGATATAACAGAGCTTAAGGAATTGAAAAAGGCATTCCAGGAGCTTCAAAACACAATAGAGAACCTCAGTAATAGAGTTGAACAGGAAAAAGAAAGAATTTCAGAAATTGAAGGCAACACTTTTGAATTATTCCAAGCATTCAAAGAGGCAGAAAAAAGGAGAACAATAACAGAACGTTCCCTGAGAAGCTATTGGATCATTCCAAAAGATCAAACATCTGAATTATAGAGATTCCTGAAAGAGAAGAGGTTGGTGCTAAAGGCACAGATGCTCTACTCCAAGACATTGTGATGGAGAATTTCCCAAGCATTGTGAGCGATGCAGAACACAGTAGATAGTTTCAGAACTCAACCACAATTGAATCCAAACAAACCATCTCCTAGACCTACGTTGTAATTAATTTTGCCAAAGTCAATGTAAAGGAAAAAAATCCTGCAAGCAACCAGGCATAAGAAAAGTATTACCTACAAAGGGAAAAATATCAGCATGACTGTAGACCTTTCAGCCAAAACTTTTCAAGTCAAAAAAGAATGGTCATCAACCTTTAACTTTCTTAAACAAAACATTTTCAGCCCAGGATCCTGTATCTTGCTAAGCTGAGTTTCATTTCTGATGGAAAAATTGAATATGTACCAACCTCCATCCATATGTTGAAGAAATTTGCCATAACCACACCAGCTCTACAGGAAGTACTTATACGCATTCCTCATACTGACCAACATGATAGTCCACCACCAAAGTAAACTTATTCAGAAATTAAAAAACAAAGTCTAGTTTACACAATGGTGAAAGGAATAAAAATAAGCTCTGGAAAACAAGATGACCAAAACTCCACCATACCTATCAATTCTCTCAATTAATGTGAATGTTTTGAATCCTTCTCTAAATAGGCACAGGCTGGTTGACTGGATACAAAAACCCAGGCCAGATATCCCAGGCAACCTACCCAGTTGCCTCCAGGAAACACACCTTACCTCAAAAGATAAAATAAGACTCAGGATGAAGAGATGGAAAACAGTAATCCAGGCAAATGGAAATCAGAAAAAAGCAGGGGTTGCAAACTTATTTGCAGATACAATTGGATTTAAACCAACAAAAATAAGGAATGACAAGGATGAACACTTCATACTTGTCAAGGGAAGCACACAAAATGAAGAGATATAATAATTAACACTTATGAACCCTACCTGAATGCTCCTCAATTTATTAAAAAACCCTAATTGATCTGAACAATATACTATCTTGCGGCACTATCATAGTTGGAGATTTTAATACTCCACTGGCAGTACTGGACAGATCCTCCAAGCAGAAATTAAACAAAGAAACAATGGATTTATACATGACCCTAGAAAAAATGGACTATATAGAACTTTTCATCCTAATAAAACTGAGTACAAATTCTTCTCAGCAGCCCATGGATCATCCTCCAAAATTGATCATATCTTAGGGCACAAATCTAACCTCAACAAATTCAAAAAAATAGAAATTATTCCTTATAACTTCTCAGACCATCACGGGATAAAAGTTTAACTCAACAACAAAAGAAAACTTCATACTCAAATAAAGTCATGGAAACGAAATAATCTCATGCTGAACAACAGCTGGGTCAAAGATGAGATTAAGAAGAAAATCATTTGATTTCTGAAACAAAATGGTAATGAAGGCATTAACTATCAAAACCTGTGGGATACTGCAAAGGCAGTCCTAAGAGCCAAATTTATAGCATTAGATGCCTACATACAGAAAACAGAAAGAGAGCAACAATAACCTAACAGACCATCTCAAGCAACTGGAAAAAGAAGACCAATCCAACCCCAAACCCAGCAGAAGAAAATGCCAAAACTAGAGCAGAACTAAATGGAATTGAAAACAAAAGAATCATTCAGAAGATCAGCAGAACAAAAAGTTAATTCTTTGAAAATTAATAAAATTGATAAACCCTTGGATAGATTAACAAGAAACAGGAAAGTAAGAACTCTAATAACTTCAATCATAAATGATAAAGGGGAAATAACAGATACTACAGAAATATAAAAGATCCTTAACAATTACTACAAAAAAATTACTACTCTATTCAATTACTACTCTATTCCCAGAAATATGAAAATATAGAGGACATGGACCAATACTTGGAAACACACCACCTTGCTAAACTCCACCAGAAAGCATCAGTAATTTTGAATATACCTATAACAAGCACTGAAATAGCATCAACTATACAAAATTTCTCAAAAAAGAAAATCCCTGGGCCAGATGGTTGCACACCAGAATTCTATCAAAACTTCAAAGAGGAACTAGTACTTCTATATTGCATAACCTATTCCAAAACATAGAGAAGGAAGGAATCCTCTCCAAAAATTTCTATGAAGCAAGTATCACCCTGATCCACAAACTAGTAAAGGACTCAACTAAAAAAGAAAACTATAAACCAATATCACTAATGAATATTGATGCAAAATAGCAAACAGAATACAGTGACACATTAAAAAGGTTATGTGCCATGATCAAGTGGGTTTTATCCTAGAGTGGCTCAAAAAGGTTGGTTCAACATAGGTAAATCCATGAATATAATTTACCACATAAGCAAAATCAAAAACTATATGATTCTCTCAATTGATACAGAAAATGCTTTTGATAATATCCAGCATCTTTTCATGATAAGAACATTTAAGAAAATAGGCTTACATGGGACATTTCTTAAACTGATAGTGGCCATCTACAACAAACCTACAGCCAATATCATATTAAATGGAGTAAAAACTGAACGCACTTTCACTCAGATCTAGAACCAGACAAGCATGCCCACTGTCACCAGTGCTATTCAACATAGTGCTGGAAGTCCTAGTCATCACAATAAGACAAGAGAAGGGGATCACAGGTATTCAAACGGGGACAGAAGAGGTCAAACTCTCACTCTTTGCAGATGACATGATCTTATACTTGCAAAACCCCAGGGATTCAACTACAAAGCTCTTAGAAGTGATCAAGGAATGCAGCAGTGTCTCGGGATACATAATCAATACTCACAAATCAGTAGCCTTTATTTATGCTGACAACAGTAGCCAAGAATAAAACCAAAGAGTCTATTCTTTTATAGTGAAGGCAAAGAACATGAAATACCTGGGAATATATATAACAAAGGATGTGAAAAATCTCTACACAGAGAACTATGAAACCCTGAGAAAAGAATAGTAAAAGACATCAACAAAAGGAAAAACATACCAAGCTCATGGCTGGGAAGAATCAACATTGTTAAAATGTCCGTGATACCCAAAGTGATCTACGGATTTAATGCAATCCCCATCAAAGCACCAATATCATACTTTGGAGAACTTGAAAAAAAAGTATTTCATGTCATATGGAACCAGAAAAAAACCCAAATAGCCAATATAGTTCTTATAAATCAAAACAAATCTGGAAGCATCATGTTACCAGACTTCAGGTTATACTATAAGTCTATAGTGATTAAAACAGCATGGTACTGGCATAAAAATGGAGACATAGATCTATGGACTAGAATAGAGAACCTAGAAATGAATCCAGCAACATATCATCATTTGATCTTTGATAAGCCTTGCAAAATCATGCACTGGGAAAAGAATCCCTATTTAATAAATGATGCTGAGAGAACTGGTTAGCCACATGCAGAAAACTGAAACTGGACCCACACCTCTCATCATTGACAAAAATTGATTCTTGCTATATAAAAAAATGTAAATTTAAGACACAAAACAATAAAAATTCTAGAACAGAGTGTGGGGAAAATGTTTGAAAATTTTGGCCTGGGAAAAGATATTTTGAACAACACACTCTCTGGCAATTGAAGCAACACCAAAAATAAATAACTGGGATTTGATCAAGCTAAAAAGCATCTACACTGCTAAGGGTGCCATAACCAAAGCAAACAGAAAAACAGAATGGGAGATTTTTTTTTTTGAGAATTAGACAAAATTTTGATTTTGAGAAATGTGGCTTTTTGCCTTCTCCTCAATAATTGAAAATAGCTCAATTTGAAAAAAAAGGGGGGAGGCAGCTCCTGTGGCTCAGTGAGTAGGGCGCCGGCTCCATATGCCAGAGGTGGCAGGTTCAAACCCAGCCCCGGCCAAAAAAAAAGAACATTTTTCTATGTCTATGCTTATTGTCAAAACAAATACCCCAAATATATTTTCTGGCCACAAAAATCAACACACTTTGAATACATTTGATGTTTATTAATTTCATGAATAGTTATGCTATTCATTACTCAAACTTCATTCATACAAAGTATCAGATAATATTGATTGATACACATCCTTTGAAAAATCTGAATTTTTTTGTTTGATATTTGGATTTTATTTTACTGCTGAGGATTTGTATTTTTTAATTAAATGGTTTGCTCTTTTATCTGTGTTTTTTTGAGGTGAGATTTAAGTTTTTGTGTGAGTAGTACTATTATACCTATCTTGAGTGTCTTGCTGGTAATTTATCACATCATACCTTTGTTTAATTCTTAATAAACTGTTCACTTGTTAAAAAAAAATCAGATTATAACCCCTTGTAAGCAAACCACTAAATTTGGGAAGATAAGATGGGAGATTTGTTTTTTTAATTTTTATTAAATCATAACTGTGTACATAAGTGCAATCATGGGGAACAATGTGCTGACTTCATATACAATCTGAAATATTTTCATCAAACTGTTTAACATAGCCTTCACGGCATTTCCTTAATCACTATATGAAGACATTTGTATTCTGCATTTGGTAAGTTTTACCTGTACCCTTCTAAGGTGCACCATAGCTGTGATCCCACCAATCGCCCTCCCTCCACCCATCCTCCTCTCTCTCCTCCCCTCCCTTGCCCTTTTCCCCATATTCTTGTACTATAATTGGGTTTTAGCCTTCATATGAAAGCTATAAATTAGCTTCATAGTAGGGCTGAGTACATTGGATACTTTTTCTTCCGTTCTTGAGATACTTTGCTAAGAAGAATATGTCCCAGCTCCATCCATGTAAACATGAAAGAGGTAAAGTCACCATCTTTCTTTAAGGCTGTATAATATTCCATGGTATACATGTACCACAATTTATTAATCCATTCGTGGGTTGATGAGCACTTGGGCTTCTTCCACGACTTAGCAATTATGAATTGGGCTGCCATAAACATTCTTGTACAGTTATCTTCGTTATGATGTGATTTTTGGTCTTCTGGATATATACCTAGTAAAGGAATTATAGGATTGAATGGCAGGTCTATTTTTAGATCTCTGAGTATTCTCCAAACATCCTTTCAAATGGAACGTATTAGTTTGCATTCCCACCAGCAATGTAGAAGTGTTCCCTTTTCTCCACATCCACGCCAGCATCTCTGGTTTTGGGATTTTGTTGTGTGGGCTAATCTTACTGGAGTTAGGTGATATCCCAAAGTAGTTTTGATTTGCATTTCTCTGATAATTAAGGATGGTGAGCATTTTTTCATGTGTCTATCGGCTGTGCGCCTGTCTTCTTTAGAGAAGTTTCTCTTCAAGTTTGCCCACCCTGAGATGGGATCACTTGTAGAATGGGAAATTTTTGCATGTTATGAATATGACAAAACCCTGATAACTAGAATCCACAGAGAATTCAAATTAGACAAGAAAAGAGCAAACAACCCTATTTCTTTGTGGGCAAGAGACTTGAACAGAAACATCTCTGAAGATGACAGACTAATGGCCAACAGACACAGGAAAAATGCTCATTGTCTTTAATCATCAGAGAAATGCAAATCAAAACCATTCTGTGGTATCGCCTATCTCCAGTAAGATTAGCCCACGTTACAAAGTCCCAAAACTATAGATATTGGCATGGATGTGGAGAGCAGGGAACATCTCTACACTGTTGGTGGGACTGCAAACTAATATAACCTGGATGGAAAGAAGTATGGAAAATTCTCAAAAAACTAAAAGCCAACCTTCCATTTGATCTCGCAATCCCATTACTAGTTATTTACCCAGAAGAACAAAAATCATTTTACCACAAAGACATTTGCACTAGTATGTTTATTGCAGCTCAATTCATCATTGTCAAGTCATGGAAGCAACCCAAATGCCCTCAATGTACAAGTGGATTAACAAATTGTGGCATATGTATACCATGGAATACTATTCAACCACAAAAAATGATGGAGACTTTATCTCTTTTATGTTTACCTGGATGGAGTTAAAGTACATTCTCCTTAGTAAAGAATCTCAAAAATGGGGGAAAAATCCAATGTACTCAATACTAATATGAAACTAATATATAAGTAATTACAAAGCCATTTGAACAATAAACCACGAATATAGGAGTGACCGTAGTTCAGTGGTTAGGGTGCCAGCCACATGCTCCAGGGCTGGCTGGTGGGTTCAACCCCAGTCTGTGCCAGCTAAACAAACAAAAACAAACAAACAAAATAGCCAGGCACTGTGGCCGGCGCCTGTAGTCCCAGCTACTGGGAGGCTGAGGCAAGAGAATTGCTTGAGCCCAAGAGTTTGAGGTTGCTGTGAGCTATGATGCCAAAGTACTCTACCAAGGGTGACAAAGTGACTCTGTCTCAACAAACAAACAAACAACAACAAAAAAACACAAATGTAGTCTAGTGAGGAGGGTAGGTGGAAGAAGAGGAAGTGGGAGAGGAGAGGGCAATTGGAGTGAGGAGGGAAGGCATTTGGCCGGATCTCACCTAATGTGCACAATGTAAAGGTCTTTAGCATGTCCATAGGGTGAAGGGCTCTTCTACAACTTGAACTTTACCTTGGAAGTGAGAACGACGTAAGCTAAAGATTTGTACCCTCATATTAATTTGAAGTAAAAAATAAAATAAAATTGATGTTCCCACTCCTAAAGCATTTCCATCTTTTTACATGAGTTTTTTGTCAAATCAATCTTTGTTGAATAAACCTTTGATGTAACTTCCGTGATGCCTTAAATCTTCTGTAATAGTACATATTCAATTATTTTATTGCACAACAGAAGACTCTATGACTAAGTTGAATGCTACTCATATTCTAGAAAAAAAAGTGTATAGCTTTACAACTAGCCACTGAATAACTCTATCAAGGGAAAAGTAGTTCTGACTTCATTCAGGGATTGTTATCTCGCCTTGACCAGTTTTATTAGACATTTCTTCTGACATTTTTTTTCTTGCAGTAGAAAACACCTAATAAATAATGTTTCACTATCTTTTACTCTGATCACAGCCTCCCCTCACTTAACAAAATGGGAGTTTTGAATGAGGAATGCACTGGTTTATTTCCCATATATATTTTCAGTTGTTACTAACAGATTGTAATCTACTAATCCCATAGGGGAGGGTAGCATTGGGACATGTGTGAATGTGCCATGGGTTACATTTCTGACATTTTGCTTCACGTAGTTATTTCACTTATTGAATACTTTAATGTATTTTGAAAGGGCCGGTGAGTCACCTGTGACTTCAACATTATTCTAGTCTTTTCAGCTTATATTTCATTATAGACAGTAGTAGAAATGACAGGGTAAGAAGCAGTAGAATAGAGAAATAGGTGACTTTTTCTATTTCTGTCATCTATGAGTCTAAGAAAAAAGTTTTTGTGAAGATTTTATAGAGTATAGACTAGCAAGAATTTGCAGACTATATTAGAAATGTTATATATTTAAACAATTAGAGAGAATATATATTTTGGGGGAAAAGGTTGTTCTTCAAATAATAACACAGCCTGTTAGAAAGAACCAAGACTTTACTCATTTGTTTGGGGGAACTGAATAGTCACAGACCAGTTGTTGGACTGATGTGGCCAGTTATTTCCATCACCACAGTGTTAACTGATACCTGGTTATTCTATCAAATTAAGATGAACTCCCCTGTATGTTTTTTCTAATACCAGAGGAGTTATCAAGCTGTGCCCTGCTCCCAGTTTTTAAATTCCTTATGCTATAAGGAAAGTATAATGTTCATAAATCACTGCAACCCAAGCAAAGCCTTCAACATAGCTGAATGGAATCAGTGGAAACAGGCACTCCTGGGCCATAAGGTTGCATGAAACAAAATGTTTGGGATTTTTATCTTCTTTCCAAGTGAAATGACCTCAACCTTACAAAAGTGGACAGTAACTAAGCTTCAGCCATAACACATCTCTAGTAACTCAGGTAAGAAGCACCCCCCTAACCCAGTGCTGGATTACAATGTCAAACAATCCCCTTCTACTCCCTATAGGGAGCTCACTCTACAGCCAGAGCAGAATTCAATAGCTCCTACAGAAGCCCCCAAGATAAGAATAGTTTAGGTAGCATCTGAACAGGAAGTGTAAGAACTGAGTGACCAAGCCAGGACATATGGCTTCAGAAAGAGGAGCTCTGAGATGATGTTTGCTTGTTTGTTTGTTTCCTTATGTACTCATTTATTAACAATTTCTGGTCTGGCCCCATCATTCTGATCCACCAGATCAGAAGGGTGTGCGAATCGTAAGTACACATCAGATCTCATAATGGGTGGGAAGACATTAATATATGTGCATGTGTCCCAAGTTTTTCCCATAGGGCATAAAATTGAAATTATGGATGTGGATGTTTCTTTGACGGAGCTCTTTTTCCATGTGTGGCTGCAGTATCCTTTGTAAACCATGCTGACCTCGACTTTCAGTCAAACTGATCAGCTATTGTTCTCCTTAGCTGACAGGAACAGATTTTTCCATGTCTCTGCTGCTGTGGAACAGGAACTCAGTTAATTAGTTCTGCCCGAAGTTACAACTGATGTGGTTCTATAATGACTTTGTCTTTATGTGTATATAAATAGCCTATATCTAGTTGCTTTGTGTTGCCTAAAGCTTCTAGGCTTTAAGAAATGTGTCTTTTATTTTAATCACAAACTACCTGTTATATGTTTATAATCATACTACTAGTGACTGTATATCACAACAAATACTATTTTAGCAGTGGTCCTAATTGAGCCTGACATTCCGACATATGTGAGTACATCTGGTTAGCTGATAACACCAATCTGCAGAATCTGTTTACATGGATTTAGTCACTTGGGGAGAAAAGGCCTGAGAGAAGGAAAAGAGGAGAGAAAGGAGAGAGATAAGGAGAAAGGGGGAAAGAAATGTCAGGAAGAGTCTTATAAGTGGATACCTGGTTGGCAAAGATGAGATAGAGCAGAAAGGATGGGGAAAATAGCTCCATGTGCGTCCCCTGATCTATTTCCAAAGTCTGTTTAAACTTTTTAGATAGAGGCATTGTAGTAGGAAGCAGAAAGACCTATATTTGCAAAGGACTTAGGAGGCACATGTGGAGTAAGCCATGAGGAGGCTTCAAGTAGTCTTAATGAGTCAGTAAACAAGGGAACATAGAAGTATTAACTGTGGTATAGAGAGAATTTCATTAATAGTAATTAATGGGTCTTAAGTCTATCTAGGTAGGTAGCAAGTTCATGGCATTTGACTTCTCTAAACTTGCTGATACCCCCTTCCGCGTAGAATTAATTCGTCACTGATTTTCTGACACTTCTACAAGAGACCTGCATGGCAGTTGGGAGCATCATTTGTCATCATATCTGGTATTTTTTCCTTCCAGTCTTGTTTGCCTGTTTGGCAACAATACAAAGTGAAAGTTGTTGGGGGGCCTAACGCAGCCACACACAAACCCTTTTCCCCTCCCTCTCCTCCTTATCTCCTCCTAAGACAAACACACAAAGGATCTGGCTAGCCCACCCCTAAGAAGTTTGTGCCAAATGACCCTAACTTTCCAAACAAGCTGTGGAATGTGCCCACACTCCATGGCCCCTTACAAAAGGGATCTCTAACTACCCCCCACCCACCCACCCATCCTCGTACAGATACCTTCTTTGCACTGGCCAGGCAGGTCATCCTTCCCTTTCTTTCTTTCTTTCTTTTTTTTTTTTCCAGTGTTTTGCTGGGGCTGGGTTTGAACCCGCCACCTCCGGCATATGGGGCTGGTGCTCTACTCCTTTGAGCCAAAGGTACGGCCCCCATCCTTCCCTTTCAATAAACCTGGCCTGGTCTCTTGGCCCCATCGTTTATACCTTTCAAAAGTAATCTTGAATGAAGTCTAAATCATCGTTGTCTCAGCTCTTTAATGGTCAAGCAGCCAAACATGACAGAAAATGGAGGAAAAGGACATCCTATTAGGATCCAGTGCGGTATCAGCTAAATGAGGATTGAAGGAATTATATAGTATATCTTTGGTATCGCTAAGGTGTGCAGCTTTGGAAGCATCAGAAGAATGTGGCATGGACATGGAGGGCACCATGCTGAGAAGATGCCACCCTCAACTCTCTAGTTGGCAGCTCACATTAATGAGAATAATGAGTGTCCCGAAAACAGAATATGAGAGGACCCTTCGCAAGTTTAGGTGAGACACTTCTAAGGATGTTCCTGAATAGCCTGATAGGGCTTGATGTGGAGGACAGAGAGGATACTCATGCCTCCTTAATTATTTATTAATTAACTTACTCTTTTTGCTACTCCTCTGCTCCTATGGAAATAATAATCCCTCCTTTTTATGTAGGCTTTGCAGTTTACAAAGTGCTTTTACATGCATTCACTCATTTAATACTGAGAGCAACCCTGTGATATAGTATAGGGAAGGGAAAAATTGCTTCCTTCTGCCCTGCAAAGGCTGTTTGTTTGGTCTACAAACAGAATTGGCCTAAAACAGATAAACAGAAAAAAAAATTTTAATTACATATGTATGCACAGGGCTTACAAATATTAGACTCAAATCAGGACCAGATGATTACTCCTATGTAGCATCCTGAGCTACGGAAAGGAATAGGGGCTTGGGGTTTCTGGGCAGTGGTAGAGACAAATTATGAGAGGTTGAAGGGAGGAAATGAATGGGGAATAAAGGTTGCCTTGTTCTGCAGATAAAAGGTTGCCTTGTTCTGCCTTTGGTGATAAAGGTCATCTCTGTGTAGCTCAGCTCTCTTTGTGGTACAGATACCTTTGCTAATGAAAATTTCCTTTACAAATTTACTATACACAAGGGCAGCTTTTCAGAGCTAGTCTTGTGTCTGCTGTTTCTCAAAATAACAGGCTAGAAATAATCAATATGCCAAAGAGGTATATTTGGGGCTGGAATATTCTGGTCTCTTATAGTCACATCTCGGGGTGTCATGTCCTGAGCCACAACAGTACCAAAGTATTCTACGTCGATGGTGGAAATGCAAACTAATACGTTCCTTTTGGAAGAAAGTTTGGAGAATACTCAGAGATCTAAAAATAGACCTGCCATTTGATTCTATAATTCCTTTCCTTGGTATATACCCAGAAGAAAAATCACATTATAACAAAGATACCTGTACCGCAATGTTTATTGCAGCCCAATTCATAATTGCTAAGTCATGGAAGAAGCCCAGGTGCCCATCGATCCATGAATGGATTAATAAATTGTGGTACATGTATACCATGGAATTTTATGCAGCCTTAAAGAAAGAGGAAGACTTTACCTCTTTCATGTTTACATGATGGAACTGGAACACATTCTTCTTAACAAAGTATCTCAAGAATGGAAGAAAAAGTATCCAGTGTACTCAGCCCTACTATGAAGCTAATTTGTAGCTTTCATATGAAAGCTAAAACCCAATTATAGCACAAGAATATGGGGAAAGGAGCAAGGGAGGGGAGAGGAGGGGGAAGGATGGGTGGAGAAAGGGTAAATGATGGGATTACATGGTGCATCTTAGAAGGGTACAGGCGAAACTTACTAAATGCAGAATACAAATGTTTTCATACGTTAACAAAGAAAATACCATGAAGGTTATGTCAAACAGTTGGATGAAAATATTTCAGATTGTATATGAAGCCAGCACATTGTACCCCATGATTGCACTAATGTACACAGCTATGATTTAATAAAAAGGAAAAGAAATCAGTGGTGTGAGGAATTAAACACGTTTTTCTGAAATAATATCTCTAGAGAGTTGACGAACTAGGTACAGAACTCAAGCCTTCTATGATCATCCCCCCCCAAAGATGTCAATGTCTTAATCTCTGAAACCCGTGAATAAGTTGAACATATGAGTAAGTTATCTAACACGTCCAAAGAGACTTTGTAGATGTGAAAACAATCATGGATCTTGAGATGAGGTGGTTATTCTTGATAATCTGTGGACCCAATCTAATTACATGAGTTCTTAAAATCAGAGAGCCTTTTCTCACTGACATCAGAAAGAGATGCAAAATGGAAAAAGGATCAGAGAGAGAGTTGATATTCCTAGCTTTAAAGATGGAGGAAGGGGCCAAGAACAAAGGGAAGGAGGTGGATTTTAGAAGACAGAAAAAGTAAGGAAATGAATTCTCCTCTTCCTATATCCATTTCTTATTCTGCTATAACAAAATCATCACAAACTGAATGGCTTAAAAAGCAACGCAAGTGTATTGTCTTACCATCATGGAAGTCAGCAATCCAAAATGGGTCTTACCTGCTAAAATCCAGGTGTTGTTATAGCTTATGTCCCTTCTGGAGGGTTTAAGGGAGAATCTGTTTCCTTGTCTTTTTTTTTTTTTTTTTTAAGAGACGAAGTCTCACTTTGTCACCCTCTGTAGAGTGCTATGGCATCACAACACACAGCAACCTCCAACTCCTGGGCTTAGGTGATTCTCTAGCCTCAGCCTCCTGAGTAGCTGGGACTACAGATGCCTGCCACAACACCTGGCTATTTTTTTGTTGCACTTTGGCCGGAGCCAGGTTTGAACCTGCCACCCTCGGAATATGAGGCCAGTTCAATACACTTACTGAGCCACAGGCGCTACCCCTCCTCACTTTTTTAAGCGTCTAGAAAACCACTTTCCTTAGATCGCAACCCTTTTTCTCCACCTTTAAGATGCCGGGCTCCAACCTCTCCCTCTGTTGTCACATTCCTCTCTCTGGCCTCTGCTTCCATTATAAGGATCTTTTGACTGCATTAGGCCCACCTGGATAATCCAAGATAATCTCTAGAAAGGAACACAGCCCTGTTGACACCTTGTTTTCAGCTCAGTGAGACCAATGTCCGACTTTTGACTTATAGAACCATAATACAAAGTACGTGTTTGTTGCTTAAGCCACTAAAGTTGTCGTAATCTGCTATAGCAGAAGTAGAAAATGAATGTGCTTTCTAATTCTTACACCAGGGAGTTAAATTTTATATAACATATTTTTCCCCAGCTTGACCAGTTTGGGGGCATTAGAGGAGTATCGTCTCAAAATCTACTAAATAGTTTAGGATGGACCTTGGGCTTCTGAAATTTAGCATTTTTCCTTCTAGTCCAGAATCTTGGGCTGGGCTCCGTGGCTCACACCTGTAATCTCAGCACTCTGAGCAAGAGCAAGACCAGCCTGTGCCAGAGCAAGACTTTGTCTCTAAAAAGAGCCAGGTGTGTGGCAGGTGACTATAGGCCCAGCTACTCAGGCAGCTGAGGCAAGAGAATCACTTGAGCGCAAGAGTTTGAGGTTTCTGTGAGGTATGATGCCATCGCACGCTATCAAGGGTGACAAAGTGAGACTGTCTCAAAAAAAAAAGATTTAGAAACAGCACTCATTTCCCCAGCTTGCTACTTAATATTTCAACTCGTGTTTCTTTCATGAAGCAGTTTAAGTACAGCTAAAGAAAAGTACTGTGGACAAAGATTTTTGGTAGACAAAATTATCTAAGAGAACTGAAAAAGAAAATTTTAAAAAGGCAAAGATTGCAAGCGTGTAAAATGCTGAGTATATTCTATGTTTAACGACCGCATTTTGTTTTCTCTTTGGTAGTTAATACTACTTGTTTCACAAATGGCATAAGATATGAAGAAAAGATGAAAAATTTGAGAAAATTAGGATTTTCATGTGAGCAAGACTCAACAGGTAAAATGATTGGGTTTTTATATTTAGATATCAGATGCATTTCTACAAGCAGTGATTTACAAGTCAGTTGTGCCACAAGATTACAAGTCCCAAAATAGCTAGTCAGCAGTCTGGAAGCTGTCACCCTACCTTGCCACATCCTCGGGGAAAAGTCTCAGCAATCTCAGTCTAACTGAAGAAATCCTTGCTGCTGAAGGCAGAATACAATTCAGTTCCCACTCTCTCATAGGAAGACTGGCTCAGCAGAGATAAATTGAGGGAGGGAAACATATTTTTCAATAAATGGAAGAGATAGGACTCAAATGCACACAAGAAAGCGGGGTCGGATGAGAAACGTTTCCTGTGTTGTCATCCTCTGGATAAACATAACAATTATTTGAAAGATTTCCTACACATGAAACAAAATGGCCGTAATATGCACAAGCATGTGAATTCAATGCAACTGATTGTATAGCATTTACTACTTTTGAAAGCAGATTGTCAAATTCCATTTAGGAATTCCAAGACAAGCTCTACCCTAAAGAATGGTCAGATTAAATAGAAAGACAAATGGATGACTACATCCAACACTTACTACGAGCCTCACATAACCCCTCATGATCAAGTCAATTGCTGGTAAACTTGCAGAAATCTTTGGATGGCAGGAAGAGACACCTTGTGCTCTTAAATCTATTTTTATCTCCATTGTATAGATTGAGAAGCTAAAATTAGAGTCTTACATCTATGTAACTAGTAAGCGACTTAAACCCAGCTCTTCTTGGCTCTCAGTTCACTATTATGCTTGCTGTTCCACAGGGAAAGTTAAGTGGTGGCATAGAGACTTTCACTGAGAGAAAAAAATGTTAACAAAATGATATAAAATTAGCTTGTTTATGTGTGTGCGCATGCGTGTGAAGGAGTACAGTGTTGTGGTTTCCACCCTTTTACTGAGTAGGATTTTTTTCCTTTAGCTTTAAAGGGCTGTTTCTAAGTTGGTTATTCCACACATCTCACATCATTCTTCTTTTCACTGCCAAGAAACTGAATCCATTTGAGTAAAAAGCATTTCCCAATAAATAATTTTTATTGGCAAAAACATTTAAAGAGAAATTCTATTTATCATTCAAAATTAGGGTGAAGATCAACACACAAGAAACACAAGAAAGCGGGAGGTTTTAACGTTTTATTTTGAAGAGAATACAAACTTACAGGAAAGTTGTAAGGATAACATAGAAAAATTTCAATTGTCCTTTACCCAGTTTCACCCATCACCACTGTTTAACATTTTGCCACATTTGTTATAGTTATTTTTTATTTAATTATCTCACGTAAAATATCCTTTAAAAAATTTACACATTTATTATTATTCTCTCCATATATGTTTGGGTATGAACATTTATTTATTTATTTTTTGAGACAGAGCCTCAAGCTGTCGCCCTAGGTAGAGTACTGTGGCATCACAGCTCACAGCAACCTCCAACTCCTGGGCTCAAACCAGTCTCCTGCCTCCACCTCCCAAGTAGCTGGAACTACAGGCGCCCACCACAATGCCTGGCTATTTTTGTTTTTTTGGTTTCAGCCATCATTGTTTGGTGGGCCTGGGTTGCATTTGAACCCGCCTGTTCAGGTGTATGTGGCTGGCACCTTAACCGCTTGAGCCACAGGCACTGAGCCTGAACATTTATATAAATATATTGTTTTATTTTATTATTATTATTATTATTTATTTATTTTTGCAGTTTTTGGCCAGGGCCAGGTTTGAACCTGCCACCTCTGGTATATTGGGCCAGCGCCCTACTCCTTTGAGCCACAGGTGCCGCCCATAAACATGATTTTTTAATGAACTATATTTGAGAGTATGTCCTATTACCCCTTAACCATTCAGTGTATCTTCCCTAAGAACAAGAAATTCTCTCACATAATGGTTGAGTATGGTTGTCACACACAAGAAATTTAATATTGATAAAACAGTTTCCAGTCCATATTCTACTTTTGTCAATTGACTCATTAATGTTCATTTACAGCACTTTCCTCCTCCTGTAGAGAATTCAGTCCAATCACACATATTGCATTTAACTGTCATGTCTCTTTAGCCTTTTTTAAACTGAAACAGTTCCTTAGCCTTACTTTGTTTTCATGATACTGGCATTTTTTAAGAATCCAGTTCTGTTTTTATAGGCTGTGCTTCATTTAGGTTTCTCTGATGTTCCTCATAATTAGATGCATGTGAGACTTCCTCCCTCCATACTACAAAAATGGTTCTAAGTCTGTTTTAGGAAAGCACATTCAGAGGCATACATGGTTGCTCTGCCCCTCACTGATGAGGTTAATCTTGATCAACTAATCAAAGTGTCATGCATTTTCTCCAGTATATAGTTACTATTTTCCCCTTGCAGCTAATAAAACGTAGAGAAACATTTGAAGACCATGCAAATATTCTCTTTTTCATCTAGCCCCCCCCCAACCCGGCATTTAACATCAACTGATGACTCTTGTCTGAACCAATCTTTACAATGATAGTTACAAAATGGTGTCATTCAACACTCACCATTTCCTCCACATTTATCAGCTGACATTTTAATTTCCCTTTCTGTCTCTCTCCGTCTTTCTCTCTATATACCACTCTCTCTCTGTCTGTTTCCCTCCCTTTTTCTCTTGTTCTCCTTCATTTTTCTTTCTGGTAAGACAAGATACTCCAGGCTCATCTTTTACCTTTCCTCCCCTAGCCCTAGCATCAGCCATTTCTCAAAGAAGTCATAGTTTCTTTTACAGGGAATGGTGTTTAGAAACCAAGATCTAGATACTAAATGTGCCCATTGTTAAAGCAGTATTATTGCTAGGGTGTCATATTGATATTGTCAATCCCAATCTTGTCTTCCCCCATTTCTTATTTGTGTTTCCCTTCTTTCACAGTGGGATACTTGACTCCCTACAAAATCAACACCTGTATTCACTTGGTCAATCCTATAGCGCATAACAATGATTTTAAAATTTTTGGTATAGTAAATAAACATACTAAATGCTATAAATGAATGTTAAGAATTTCAGGCAGATTTTAATTCTATATTTCAGGAATGGGTATTCTCACAGGAATTCTGAAAACAGAAGAAAAGAGTAGAGTAAAAGGTTTCCATTGTGTCCAGGTTCCTATCTCTTCCTTATTAAAATGGCAGGCTCATTAGAAAAGCAATTAACAGCGTGCTGCTTAGTGACATTTCAATAAAAGTTACACTGGTAATTTTATTTTTATTTTTTATTTTATTTTATTTATTTATTTTGAGGCAGTCTCAAGCTGTCACCCTGGGTAGAATGCCGTGGCATCATAGCTCACAGCAACCTCAAACTCTTGGGCTTAAGCGATTCTCTTGCCTCAGCCTCCCAAGTAGCTGGGACTACAGTCACAAACCACCATGCCTGGTTAATTTTTTTTTTTTTAGACACAGGTAACACAGGTGGTTACTGTGTTTGCCAGGCTGGTTTTGAACTCTTGGCTTCAAGTAATCCTGCCTCAGCCTCCAGAATAGCTGGGATTACAGCATAAGCTACTATATCCAGCTAAAAAGATTCTTACATAAGAAGAAACTTTGAAAGATATTGTAGTAGGACCTCTTATGTACCATTTAGATATCTACATACTGAACATTCATAGTTTTTGTTAGGAAGAGCCAGAGAAGACTAAGGTTTGAAAAATGAAAAAAAAAAAAAAAGACAACACATATTCCAAATTCAAATACTCAAAGAAGATCCACAGTGCTCTAGAACGGGCAGAATTGAAACAGAAATACTATCCCTTCAAAAAACAATCTTATAAGAAAACTCTGATCTCTATCTTTTAAGAATAAAATTTTGGCATAAATGAATATAAAGTAAAATAACAAACTAAGCCAAATCAACCAACTAATCAACCTGTAGGTCCCATTACCAGAAGAATGCTCCAGTTTTGCATGAAAATTCAAAACGGTTTTAGCATCCTTGAACCTACCTATTGAAACAACCCTCACAAATTGATTTAGAGGTGCAAGGCTGGAACTAGAGTAAGAGCGCCCAGGACTCCTCCCAAGGATCAGGCTTTGCTAAAATAATGAGAATAATCAGCCATCAGTCCCTCATTTGCTTGATAATAACCACTGCTCGCTTCTTTACCTTTGAGTCATGCATGGTTGTTGTTTATAAAGATTCCTAAATTTCTCTATATAGAACATCACCTGTTTGGAACCTAGAATAGTTTTTGAGAGATCTTCCAAGTCCTGCATTCTAGTGCCAGGACCACCTAGACCAAGGAATTGACTCAACTGGTCTTGTGACTCCCATTCAAGAACCTGGCCCTGCATTCCAGAGAATTGGCTGACCTAGACAGCAGCCCATACCACAGGACTGATGGTTCTGCCCCCAAACCAGCCAATTAGCAGATCCTGATTGCCCAATCCTCTGCCCACTTAACTATTTTGAAAAGCCCTGTCTCCCCAATTCTCAGAGAGGCAAATGAGAGAAATTCCTCACATCTCCCTGCTTAATACTATGTGCAATAAACTCTCTATTGTAAATCCTACTGACTCTGGATATTGGGTTTCTCTTGGGCAGCGGGCAGATGAACCTGGCTGGGCAGCAACACTATAGCCCTGTAGTATTCCTCAGATCAGATTTCTCTGGACTACAGGTTGTATAGAATACAGAACTTATTAGACTTCATGCTCTGTGTTCTGGGTCAGGATTCCTGTGTACTCTGAGCACTATTCAATCATATATTTTTATGGTGCAAAGAGCTTGAAAAACACTCCAACCTCTTATTACAGATGGAGAAACTAAAGTCTACAAAGGGGAATGACTTGCCCAAGAGCACAGAGGCTAGGAGGCAAACAGCCTGGAGGGTTCTTATTGCAGAAAGAATTCAAGTTCATGGTGAATGGTTGCATTGAATTATCCTATGTTGCATTTTTACCCTGAGATTCTGAGTCTGCTTTCTCATTGCCAATACAGTGATCTTTCCATTCTACCCTCAGGGGCATTGGAGTGAGGAGATAGGAAGGAAGCTAGGGAGAGAAGGTCTATCTTTCACTATTTTAAGTATTGATCTTCCTACGAAGATTTTTCCCGAAGAAAGGGGCTTGGGAACCATAACATGATTCAATTGTAATGCCACCCAGTACTATACGCGTACTACAGTCAGAAGTGTTTGCTATATGTGAGTACATCTTTCAAAGAATTGAAGTTTCTTACCAGCTAGGAAACTTGATGAATGCCAGAACTTGGCTGAGAATGTTTGTCAACTTTTGGCAGCCTTGTCACTGCCGGCCTTAGTATGATTCTCTCTATGGCCAAGTGACTTTCTGGTCAGACAGGTCACTAATCTTTCTAATCACTTCCGAAATTCTTCTGAGAAGCACAGCCTATTACTCTGTCTTACTATGGTGTGTAGAACTAAGACACTAATTGTTCTTAGGAGAAAACCATGCAAACACTTCTTCAAGAAGACAGAGTATAGCTAGGGGTCTACTTTAGGATAGAATGCCAAGATCTCAGACTACATGATAGCTGTATTTTTAACAATTTGACTAACATCAATTACTCTTGTGAGTATTCAAAATAATCTTTCCATTATGATGAAGTAGGATGATAATAAGTGTGCACAATTATAAGTTCAAGTAATAGCTGCTGGGTATCTTCCGCATGTATATTAACTGTTCTCTGTCTTCTGAGTGTATAAAAGTTCCAGATCATGATTGGAGATTTTTTTTTTGAGACAGTCTCACTATGTCACCCTCGGTAGAGTGCAACTTCCATCTCTTGGGCTTAAGCAATTCTCTTGCCTCAGCCTCCCAATTAGCTGGGACTACAGGCGCCCACCACAATGCCTGGCTATTTTTTGTTATTGTTGTGGTTGCAGTTGTCATTGTTGTTTAGCTGGCCTGTGCTGGGTTCGAACCCACCAGCCTTGGTGTATGTGGCCGGTGCCATAACCACTGTGCTACAGGCACTGAACCATTTTGTTTTGGTTTGTTTTGTTGAGATAGAGTCTCACTTTGTCACCCTTGGTAAAGTGCTGTGGCATCACAGGTCACAGCAACCTCAAACTCTTGGGCTCAAGCAATTCCCTTGCCTCAGCCTCCCAGGGAGCTGGGACTACAGGCACCCACCACAGCACCCAGCTATTTTTTTTTAAGAGGTGAGGTTTTACTCTGGCTCAGGCTGGTCTCGAATCTGTGAGCTCAGACAATCCACCCACCTCGGCCTCCCAGGATGCTAAAATTACAAATGTGAGCCACCGCCCCTGACCATGATTTGAGATGTTGAAGACATTTTAGCTTGCAGAATGCAACATACAAAGGTGACCATCAGTGTGTTGGTAAGTACCCTACTCTACCCTGCTAAAAAATGTCTTTATGGCAAAAGCATCCTTGTGGCCACTATTAACTCCCTTACATCCTTCTACAAATAATTACTTAATGCCTACATGTGTCAGACATTGTGTTCGACATTGGGAAAACAGTGATAAACACTATTAGGGTACATTGGGATATACATATGTAAACAGGTAAAATATAAGTGGGCTGAGATGGGGAAATCTAATAAATAAGGAGAAACTAATCTGGTTATGGAAATCTCAAAAGTGACATTTAAACTGAGCTCTGAAGGATAAGGAGTTATACAGATGAGGGCTGAGAGAGAATGACTTCTAAGACAGGAGGAGTATAGGAAAATGCCTAGAGCCTAGGAAAATGGCAGCAGAAAAACAGCACATAATGGGACTAGAATAGTACAATTTGAAGTGTGAGTTTGTGAAAGGTAAGAAGTGTGGCTAGATTGCAAATCAGTTCCCCTGAGAGGTGAAACCTTGTTTATTTTGTTCAAAACAGCATTGCCATTATCTACCACTGTTCCTGTCACATAGTAAAAATTCAAAAAATATTTGTAGAATAATAGCAATAACAGCAACATAGATAACAGTCATTTATTTAATTATGACACAGAAAGCATTCTAAGTACTACATTCATGTGCAAATTTATTAATTCCTCACAGCACACCATGAAGCACATCCTCCTCCTCCTTCTTTCTCTTCATCTTCTTCCTATTATTATTCTTATTTTTTGTTTGTTTTTTGGTTTGGTTTTTTTGAGACAGAATCTCTGTCACCCAGCTTGAATGCAGGAACATCATCATAGCTCGCTGCAACCTCGAACTCCTGGGCTCAAGTCATCCTCCTGCCTCCGCATCTCCAGCAGCTGGAACTATAGGCATGTGCCACCATGCCCAGTTAATTTTTCTTTCTTTTTTTCTTTGTAAAGATGGGATCTCCAACTGCTGAGGTCAAGCAATCCTCCCACTTTGGGGTCCCAGAGTGCTGGGATTACAGGCGAGAGCCTGGCCCTCCCTGTTATTTTTATTCTCATCCTTATTTTACAGATAAGGAAACAGAGGCTCAGTGAGGTTAGCCCAATAGTCCAAGATCACCTAGCTAGTGATTGGCAGATCCAAGGTTTAAACCCAGGTAATCACAGACTACTCTCCTGTGTCTAAGAATTTAGAATCTCCTGTAAAGAGTTTTAATTTTCTCCTAATGCAATGGGTAACCCCTGAAAGGCTTAATGCTTTGGATATTACCAAGATGAGTCTGGCAGCAATGTGAAGCATGGATTTATTTATTTATTTATTTATTTATTTATTTATTTATTTATTTTTGCTGTTTTTGGCCAGGGCTGGGTTTGAACCCGCCACCTCCAGCATATGGGGCTGGCGCCCTACTCCTTGAGCCACAGGCGCCGCCCTGAAGCATGGATTTAAATGGGAGTGAGACTAGAAGTAAGAAGGTAAGACATGAAGGTTTTGTGAGAATTCATGCAACCAATGATGGTGGTTTGGACTAGGGGGTTAAGACTAAGAAACAGAAGCTAATTTATAGCTTTCATATGAAGGCTATAACCCAACTATAACACAAGAATATGGGGA
>CAUYON010116987.1:0-14043 GCA_963573935.1 Arctocebus calabarensis
ATCTCTAGAATGGAAGAAAAAGTATCCAATGTATACACCCCTAATATGAGACAAATTCTTTATCGTTCAAGTGAAGGCTACAACCCATTTATTGCACAGGAAGACGAGGAAAGGGGAGAGGGAGGGAAGGGGAGGGAGAGGGTAGGGGGAGATGGGACAAAGGGTGAGATCACATGTGTGGTACATATTCGAAGGGTCAGGAGAAAACTTCTAAATGTGGATCAAAAATGTTCTCATATAGTAAACGAGAAAATCTCATGAATGTTATGTCAATCAGGTTGATAAAAATATCTCAGGTTGCATGTGAAGCCCACACACTGTACCCCATGATTGAACTAATGTACACAGCTATGATTGAATAAAAAAAAAAAATTGCTGCACACAGTGTGGTGCGTGCCTATAGTCCCAACTACTATAGGGAGGCTGAGGCAAGATTACTTGAGTTCAAGAGTTTGAGGTTGCTGTGAGCTGTGACACCACAGCACTCTTCCTAGGACAACAGAGTGAGACTCTGTATAAATAAATAAAATTAAATAAATAAATAAAACTTTGTGCATCAAATAATACCATCAACTAAGGGAATAGGCAGTCCACAGAGTAGGAGAAAATATTTATAAATCATACTTCTTGTAAGGGATTAAGAAGTTTGCCAAGACAATTCATTTGTGGAAAAAATAGTCTTTTCAACACATGTTGCAAGGAAAACTGGATATCCACAGGCAAAAGAATGGCACTGGACTCTTACTTTAAGCCATGTTTCAAAAATTAACTTGAAGTGGATTAAAATATATAAAGGAGAACTATGGTTCAACACGAAATAAACAACCATATTCAGAAATGGGAAAAGGATTTGAATAGATATTTCTTTAAAAATATGCAAATGAACACTAAAGAGATGAAAGGATGTTCAATATCACTAATAATTAGGGAAATGCACATCAGAACCTCAATGAGATACCACTTAAGAGTCATTGCAAGGACTATTATTTTTTAAAAAAGAAAGTAACACATGTTGGTGAGAAAGTGGAGAAATGAAAACCCTTGTGCACTGTTTGTGGGAATGTAAAATGGTACAGCCACTATGGGAAACAGTGTGATGGTTTCTAAAAATAAAAATTGGAATTACTATATGATCTAGCAGTTGCATATCAGGGTATACATCCAAAAGAAGTGAAAGTAAGAACTCCAATAAATATTTTGTATACCAGTGTTCAGCATTGTTCACAGTAGCCAAAAGAGGGAAGCAACCAAAACGTCCATCAATAGATGAATGGGTGAACAACTTTTGTATATGGACATAGATTGCAATATTATTCTATCTTAAAAAAGAAGACAATTCTGACATATTCTGTAATATAGATGAATCTTAAAGACATTATGCTAAGTGAAATAGGCCAATATGAAAGGACAAATTTTATATGATTTCACTTACCTAAGGTACCAAGAGTAGTCAAATTCACAGAGAAATAAAGTTGAATGCTGGTTGAAAGAGGCTGGAAAGTTGGGGACATGAGAAGTTTCTGTTGGGGAAGATGAACAAGCTCTGGACATGGATGGTAGTCATGTTTGCCCAATGATGAGAATGTATTTAATGCCACTGAACTGTATACTTAAAAAATATTTTTTAAATTTTATGCATATTTTACTCTAATAAAAATAGAAACAAAAAGGAAGGAGTAGTGAATAAACCTGTTTGTGACATCCATCTCAGGTTCAAATGTGTGCTTTACTAAATGGACCTTGAAATATGACCAAGGGGCTCAGCACCCATAGCTCAGTCGTTAGGGCACTGCCACATACACTGAGGCTGGCAGATTCAAAACTACCTGCTAAACAACAATGACAACTGCAATAAAAAAAAAAAATAGACAGGCATTGTGGCAGGCGCCCGTAGTCCCAGCTACTTGGGAGACTGAGGCAAGAGAATTGCTTAAGCCCAACAATTTGAGGTTGCTGTGAGCTGTGATGTCACAGAACTCTACTGAGGGCAACATAGTAAGACTCTGTTTCAAAAACAAAAGACCTAGGGGGCAAGAAATAAAATCCCCAGAAAAAATATATCTTATTCAAAAATAAGTAAAGTAGTAGTTCTGTCAGTACTGACATGAAAGGATATTCAATATGCATTTTCGGGGAAAATGTTTTAGAATAATATGTGTAGTGCTATAACATAGGATGAATATGTATACAAATGAACAAGTTAACTAATTCCTTATTTTACAAGATATTGATTTAATAACTGCATTTTAGAAGACAAAAAGATTTTCAACTACATTTAATGTAGACATCCATTATAAGATGGATTCCAATTTCAGAATAGTAACTAGTCAAATGAAGAAAACTTAAACAAAAGGAAATAAGGTGTACGTGTGTATGTACATATATTATGTGTGTACCTATATGTAAAAATATGTTTGCTGATTTGATTTGTGCATTAAAAATATCTGCACCATTGCTCAATTCTTTGTCAGGATACAACAATAAAATGAAACTCAGTGGACGACCCTACAGACACATGGGAGTGCTTGGAACCTCAAAACTCTATGACATTCGGAAAACTATTTTTACCTTCACTCCACAGGTAGGTGGAAGAAACTAGAACACATGTGGAGATGAATGGAAATAAAAGAGAAACACTGTAGAAATAAATCATTTACTAGAGTTAGGATAAGTGTCCAAGAATACCATGGGGCCTTGCACATGTTAAGTTGCTCAGTAAATATTTGTTGCATTGAATTTAACTGAACTTGTAGCACAGAGTTATGCCAAGTGATTATGACTACCAAAGAGTTGTCCTGAGTGTTGCAAAAACAATGACTAGGTATTATATAAATGTTAAAGTACTACTCATATACTGCTGGTAGGACTGCAAGCTAGTACAACCTCTATGGAAATTAGTATGGAGATTCCTCAAAGAACTAAAAGTAGACCTCCCATTTGATCCTGGAATCCCACTCTAAAGTATTTACCCAAAGGAAAAAAAGACATTTTATCATGAAGATACTTGCATTTAAATGTTTATAACAGCACAATTCAAAATCACAAAGATGTAGAAATAATCCAAGTGCCCTTCAATACATGAGTGAATTAATAAATTGTGGTGAATGTATACCACAGAATATTATTCAGCCATAGAAAGATGGATATCTAGTATCTTTTGGAATTGAAGTATCTAGTATCTAGTATTTGAACAGAATTGGAGTCCATTCTCCTAAGTGAAGTATTGCAAGAATGGAAAAACAAACATTATATGTACTCAATACTAAATTAGAACTAATTAATCAACACCTATATGCTCATAAGGAAGCAAAACTCAGTGAAATTCAAGTTGGGAGGAGGAGAATAGGGGATGGATAAATTCCCACCCAACTGATACAATGCATGGGTATATAGCATACTTTCTTGATGACTTTAACTCTGACTTTAACCATACAAAAGCAAACTATGTAACCAAAATGTATATACCCCCATAATAATATGAAATTAACAAAAAAGTGTACTTAAAAAGTACCCTTTAATTTTTAAAGTTAAAACTGTATTTGTCTTTTATAAACAAAATACAATCTTTTTTATTCAGTTCCTGAATTAAACATTTTCACTGTTTGGAGGAGGGGCCCTTTGTACATGTATGAAAATCTTCAATATCCTCTTGTAAAAAAAAATACCAGTACTGTATTTAGCTGTGATTATAAACAATGTTAGCCTAATGTTTATTAGCCTACATTATAATGCTGAGCTTGATTATATGTGTGAATGGGAAGAAGAAATTATTTTCTGGAAAGAAAGAATAAACTCCCGTTTGTCATCTTGCATCTGAAATACTGTAGCTAAGATAGGTATACACAAAAGTAATGGACTGTAGATTCTATTTCTGACTTTGCCATTTTCTAGCCATATGACTTTGCTAATCCACATATCATTTTTTAGACTTATTTTTTATCTAAGAAGAAAAGCGCTCACTGGGTAAAAAATTAAATAAAATTGTGTATTTGAAAATACTTTGTAAACTGTAGCACAGTGCAAAAATGTCAGAAATAATATGTCTCAATGGGCTACCAGATACTTTGGTAAATATTAGGCATTAAATTTGGGGATGTTGCCTCTGGGACAGCTAGAATACGATTGTGAATATGTGAGTATTTTAAAATATTATTTAATACAAGAGTAAATTATTCTAAGCTATTATTTTTCTTTTTCTCAGTTTATAGACCAGCAACAGTTCTACCTGGCTCTGGACAACAAGATGATTGTGGAAATGCTTAGAACAGACCTCTCTTACCTCTGTAGCCGTTGGCGGATGACAGGCCAGCCCACCATCACCTTTCCTATCTCACATACCATGCTTGGTAAGGGCTGTGTGCAGTAAGGAACAAATGTATGTTCAAAATACGTAATAGTTTTTGCCCATCATCATCTTCCTGTTACTAGATAGGTACATCTTATGATTCATTCTTTCAGCAGTATTTATTAGCTTCTATTTGATGCCAGGCACATGGAATGACTAAGGCAGATGAGGTTTCTGCTTCCATGGAGATAGACTATAAATATGTAACAAATAAATCAATGCACAAGAATATTTGAGATTGTTTGAGAACTAGAATTCAAACAATGTAGCAGAGAATAACTTTATTGGGAGCTATTTTAGGTAATTGGCTTCTAGGTAAATTTTTAGAAACTTTATTCATATAATTCTTTTTAAAGACAGTAATACTACATTCTACATCTATTGTACTCCAGTGGACATCAAGAGTTTATAGATAAGTTCCCAGGCATCTCCTTCTAAAGACTAACTGAAATGGTAAAATCAAGCAAGGAAAAAGTGAAAAGCGTTTTGGTTTATCCTTCGGGGATTTTTTTTCTGGCTGTGCTTTCTGACATTGCTTACTTTAAACTGGATGAAAGGCTTTTGTTCTCTCAGATCCTGGATAACTAGGGCCAATACTGAAGTGACTGCTTTTTTTCTGTGTCTCTTTTGTTGCTTCCAAAGGCCTGTTTCTATGGTCAAAGTGCATAGAATTCCTTTCATTAAAGACGAATCCCTTATCAATCATTCAAAATTCATACAAGCTATTAAGGATTTTGGACACATCTCAAAGTACTTCAAAGGCACAGTCATGGAGGAAATGGAGTAGTCTTTCTTGTTTAGTTAAGACAATTAACAAGTATCCATTTAATAACTACTATGTTCCCAGAATTATCTTCAGAAAGTATAAAGTCTAATTAGAAAGGCAAAGCTAATACACAAGAACGATAGAATATAATTCAAGACAATATATAAAAAAGTACTAAACCTTAGAATAGTATTTCACAGTGAAGGAGATTAAGTTATCAGAAAAAATTTCTCAACCAAGACCTATCCAGGTTTTTTGGAAAGGGCTGTATACAGATGAGAAGGGAGAATAAGGCAATTTACTTTGAGTGAGCAGGAAAATACCATGAGGGAGGCCTGGAGGAAGGAATGAGCTTGATTTGTGAGAGGACAATGAAAGACCAACTTGAATAGAATGGGTTTTGCATGTCGGAGTATAATTATAAACAGAATTGTATCAATAAGGTAAGGTCAGATTTTAAACACCTTGAAAATAAACAAAGATATTTTAAAAAGATTTTCTCAGAAGTTTGAAATTATCAAAAGGTTTTGGCAAGGAGTGAGATGATGAAAAGGATGTATAGGGAATATTAGCTGGTGACAGTACACATTATAGTAAGGAGACACTAACCTCAAAGAAACTAACCCACATATAAGATGTAGAGAAAATACAATGGATTGGTGGTAGTAAAATTAGAGTGGGAATGAAGGATATAAGATTTAAGTAACACCTATAAGTCAGCTATTAGCTAGCTAGATATGAGAGACAAATCAAATCACCATAACAAAGTTTATAGACTAGGTATCTTAGTCCACTTGTGTGGCTATAACAAATTACCACAAACTGGGTAACTTATAGACAATAGAAATTTATTTCTCACAGTTCTAGAGGCTGAAAAGTCCAAGACCAAGGTGCCAGTAGGATCACTGTCTGGGAAGAGCCTTGTATCTCAACTAAGACCACTAAGTTAATGATACTGCCATCAATAGAATCAAAGACATTCTATAGGCAGATGCTAGCTGTAAAGGGATATGTTTAATTTGTAGTGACAGAAAGAGATTTCAAAACTGAAATATCCAATAGTTAAGATGAGATACATAGCCACAGCTTGAGAAGTAGAATAAAACTAAAGATCTATATTTTTTCTTTATTTTAGATTAATATAGAAGGGTACAAACAATCAGGTTACACTGTTTGCATTTGTAAGATTATGTCTGAGTTATAGTTGTACCTTTTGCCCAGGAAGTGTGCCTTGTACCCAAGCATTGTTGCCACTGAGAGGGAACTTGCTAAATGAAGATCTAGATTTAAATCAAACTATTTTGATAACTGATACGTGATCACACAACAAAACATCAGTAACAATATCAATAATAATCATAGTATTTATTTAACACTTTCTCTGTGTGAGGCTCTAAACTAAGTGCTTTCAGTAAATTATTTTGGAATCTATACAACAATCTTATTCAGGTAGGTACTATTAATAGTGGTATTTTATAGACAAGGAAGGTGACTCATTGGCCAAAGTCATAAAAGTAGTAAGTAACAGAGCCTGGTCTCAAACCAGGTCTCTCAGTCTCTAAAGCCCACATTCCCAAAAGCAGCATGTTTTTGCCAGTGAAAATTTTGTGCTCATGAAATGAGAACAAATATATTTATTGATCACACTGAAATATGGCTTAGTTAAGGTCTCATGTCAAAGACAAAGATTTTCATAATGTGTAAAAGAACAAAATCTAGCTAGATACTAGTCACAAAAGATATCCCTAATGTTAAATTATATGGAAATATGGAGAATAACAAAAGGTGGAAAGATACATAGGGTGGCCATAAAGTTCATATGCAATTTAAAGTAGTGTGCAATTTTAAGTTGCACATGAATTTTACAGCTTGTAGAAATGTTAATAATTGAAAACAGTGGTGACAAAACTAATATCAAAACTAGTAAGTAAAATTCAAGGCAAAAATCAATGAATTAGACAAGAACAAGATTTTATATTGAAAAAAATTGTAGTACACCAACATTATGTAACATTTGTAAATTTTTACCTTCTAAATAATACCAATGTGTGTAAAAGATATATTCAGGAAAACTTAGTAACAACATGACAACACTGCCATATATTCATGGTGGGAAACGATAACATACTTTTATCAGAATATCACAGATCAATTATATAAATTAAGTAAAAACATACAGGAGTACCAAACCAGATTTATATTTATGAGTATGTATATAACTCTGAACCCAAAAAGAATACACAAAGAATGTTTATTTTTAAAACATAGTATCCATATAGATAACATTACCAGATACATGACATAAAACTAATTAACATGAGAATGGTAAAAATAAAAATCTGACCTTGAAGGAATTAAATATTTTTCCAGGTAGATCTTAGAGAGAAAGTCAAATTTGAAATTGGCATACCTTTTAGAAAGGAAAAATGATATCACTATTTATCAGAACATATGAGATTTGGTCAAGGACATATTAAGAAAATTTCATATCCTTAAATACTTTTACTTTCAATAAAAGAATTATATTTTTGAGACAAAGTAGAATAGACTCACTTTTTCTCTATTCCTCTTGCTAAGTACAGCTAAAAATCCTGGACATTATATATAAAATAAACATAAGAACACTGATAGAAAGAAGAAGGCAGATAGGCTTGAGACTTTGGGACCTGAAAAATAACACAGCATTGAATTTCCTGGGTATTCCTTCTTTTTTATATGCCCTGGACTAAATTTTAGAGATGCTAGCATCCCACAAACTAAATAGGACAAAAAGAAATAAATTAATTAAATAATAGACATTAAAAGACCCCCCCCCAAAATCCACTTTCTTTATCCAAAGGAACAGGAAAGGAGCAATCTAGCCAGACAGAAAACTTTTAGGTAGTAACTGATTTACTCCAGAAAAATTCCACAGCAAATAACTTTGGCTGCACCTGCAACCCTGCATAGGCTGAGTGGGGGGCTAGACTTTCACTCTCACACAGCTGTGAATAGGCACTCCTTTCCCTCTTAGGGGTAGTGTCAGAGAAATTATGGTGAGTAGCTTAGACTTTTATCCTTGCACAACAGTACTGGAAACTCTCCCTGGAATCAGTGGAGGCCTACTGGAAAGCCCAGAACTTCTACACCTTCCTGTCAGTAACAAGACAATACCTCCTTCTCTCACAGAAGAATATCATAGGAAACCTGCTAAATAAAAAAAATAATAATAAGATTCCAAACCTCATAACATGATACTCTCAACATTAAGAGTTCAGTAAAAAAATCACTCATAACAAGGTCCAGGAAAATCTCAACATCAATGAGAAATGTTGAGCAACAGATACTAACACCAAGGTGAAATAGATTTTGGAGGTATCTGACAAAGATTTTAAGACAGTTATAAAAATACTTTAACACACAGCTATAACTAGACTTGAAATAAATGACAAAGTAGGTCACCTCAGCAAAGAAACTAAATATACAAATAATAAAATGGAAGTTATAGGACTAAAACCTCAAAGTGAAATGAAATATTCCCTGGACAGGCTCAATGGCAGAATGGAGACAACAGAGTAACATGAAGATAGAACTGTAGAAATGACTCATTCTTAACAACACAGTGAAAAGTAACTGAAAAAAATGTGAACAAAGCTCCAGGGACCTGTGGGACTAATAACAAAAATATGACATTCATTTTGTAAGTGTCTCAGGAGATAAGAAAGAGTATGGGAGAAAAACAAAAAACATTTCAACTTAAAATGTCTAAAAATTTGTTGGCAAAAGACATTAACCTACAGATTTAAACAGTGGAGAAACCCTAAACCTGAAAAATAAATGCATTCCAAAGCACATAATAACAAAGCTCCTAAAAATTAAAGAAGAAAAATCTTGAAAGTAGTGAGTGAAACATAGTAACTCTCCTATAAAGAATAAACAATTAGGAAAAACAAATATTATCAGAAACCATGAAGACCACAGGGAAGTAGCACACTATTTTTCAAGTACTGAAAAAAAAGAATTATAAAACAAATATTTTTCTGTATGCAGTAAAAATGTACTTGAAGAATAAAAAGAAAAAAGACATTCTCAGAGAAAGGAAAACTGACTGAATTTTTCTGCAGGAGATCTCTCCTAAAAGAATGTCTTAAAAGAAGTTCTTGAAACAGAAAGGAAATAATAATACATCTAGATGGAATCTTAAAACAGCAAGAAAAAAAATAGAAAGAGTATAAAAGTATGGGCAAATACAGTAGACCTTCTTCACTCCAGTTTTCTAAATTATGTTTTACAATTGATATAAAAATGATAACATTGGTTGATTATGTAGAGAAAATATTTAGGGTAATTATTTTATAAATGGGGGAAAGTAAGAGACTTAAAGAGATAAGGTTCTGTCCATCTCTTTCACTGGTACATAAGGTATGATAATTAAGGTTGTGAACTTACCTCTGTGTACTTGCATTGGCAGCACTGTACATACAGCTCCATAAGGTTTCATAACCTTCGTATATCCTTGTCACACAGCACATGACAGTGTCTTCTGAGTGGCATTCATTATTGTTGCATGTTTTTGTGTGCTGTTGTAAGAATGGCTTAGCTTAAATTAGAACAATGAACAAACATTCATAAATTTCTTGTTAAACCTGGCAAGAATGCAAAATCAGTGACCTGTTAGTCTAAGTTTATAGGGATAATGCCATGAAGAAAATAGCAGTGTACAAACAGATTAAACATTTTTCTGAGGGTAGGAAAAGTGTCACTGATGATGAGAGGTCAGGGTAGCCAGTAATTAACAGAACTGTTGAAAGCATTGCAAAAATTCTTCTAATTGTGTATCAAAATCATCAGCTGACTGTGAGACGCATAGTAGACCAAGTAAACATAAATAGAGAATACAGTTAGGAAAATCTTAGCTGAAAATATTGACTAACAACTCATGGCCCTTGCTTGCATCATGACAATGCACCAACTTACACGGCACTATGAGGACTTTTTAGTAAATAAAACAAACAACTATATTAGAACACCCTAACTACTCACCTGATATGGCCCCCAGTGACTTTTCCTTTTACTCAAAGATAAAGGAAATATAGAAAGGAAAACATTTTGATGATATTCTGGACATTAGGGATAATATGATGACAGCTCTGATGGTCATTCCAGAAAAAGAATTCCAAAATTTCAATGAACAGTGGACTAGATACTGGTGGCAATGCATAGCTTCCCAAGAGGAATACTTTGAGTGTGAGCATAGTGATATTCAGCAACGAGATATATAGCAATTTTTCTAGGATGAATTTGCAACCTAAATTCTCAGACTTTATAATATTGACACATATATACTATATATACACATACACACACACACTGTATATATATATGAAAGGAGATAACAGTCAAAACTACTAGAAATGAATCAAACAGAATTCTAAAAAATATATCAAAGAAACTCACAAGAAGGCAGGAAGAAGAAAATATAGAAATAAAGAACAGAGGTAATAAACAGAAAGCAATACATGACAGCCTTAAGTTTAACACATCAATAACTATATTAAATGTAAATAGCATACCAATTAAAAGATAGAGATTAGCAAAGTGAATAAAAACATGACACACCGATATACTGTCTTTAAGAAATTCACCTCACATAAAACAATATAGGTAGACTGAAGGGAAAAGAAGGGAAAAATACGTAGACATAATTTTTAAAAATCAGAGTAGTGGGGTGGAGGCAGATGGCCGACTGGAGCCAGCTTTCCACAAAGGCTCCCATCCAGAAGGAGAGTTAAAGACAGAAGTATAGCAAGTAAGCTAATGGTTTGGAGCTGAGCCAAGAGAAAAGGTTGAAGAATGCACATCAACCCTGCTGAGGCAAACTGTGACCCTAAGGGAAAAAATAATAGGTTAAAAAAAAAATCACCAACAGAGGAGAGTCCCATCCCCCATGAGAACAGCTCACAGTATACTTTATACAAACAAGGGAGCAGAGTTCAGATCTCCCTTCTATTTTATCCCACAGGAGAGACCGTCTAAAAACCGGAACTCCTTCCCTAAAGACGACTTACTAGGGTGCCATGCATATAACTGTGTAAAACTGTACATATTCCCTACCTGCAATTTTGAACTCCCAGCACTCCCATCCACTCTCACCCCAAGGTCTGCAAGCCTGTCTCCCATGGAGATTCGTGGACGTTTTCTCAAGAGGTGTTGATGAGGCATGAGCTGTTGCTATGCTGTGCTCATTCTGTGGCATGGGAGTAAGGAGAAGACTTAGAACTGGGGAAACTAAAGGGCAGAGGGAGAGCCGGTGCCCTGCAGCACAGAGTGGCAGCAGCAGTGGAGGCAGCAGCAAAAACAATAGGGCTCACACCTCTGGGGATATTTTGGACAGACACACCCTACCTCTCTGGGCAACCAAAGGAAGCCAGCCATCTTCTCCAGTGGCAGCCATTCATGGAACAGATCTTGGATGGAAACACTGGCCTCATTAGTAAAGGATATGCCCAAGGCAGTACCTGCCTGGGTGGGGCGTGACAGGGCTGAGGCTAGAATATGCGCACACAGACACAGCATACTCCTAGGGTGGGGATGAGCCAGAAGGACTGACTTAGTGAGCCTAAGAAGCAACCAGGCCTTAGGGGATCATAGCTGAGACAAAAGCAGGTGGGGAGAGGCAGAAACCCAGAGCTGAGTGTGAGCTCAAACCACGCTCACCCCAAAACAGAGTGCAACAGAGACAGACACACCAACTCTGGGCAGCGGCAGAGACCAGGGCTGAGTCACAGTTTCTGTGAACTCAAACAGTGCCTGGTCCACAGGGAAATATAGCCAGGACAGAAACAAATTCTGCAAAAATATAAGTGTCAGCATCATCAGTCAGGGGAGGAGCTGGAACTGAGTGAACCACCCCAGGTTTATTAAACACCCAAGGTTGTCAGGTCTCAGATTCCCCTGCCAGATAGAGGCGGAGACTGGTGGCCTCGCTGAGGAGACATAGAACTCCCTGTGACTCAGGTAGGCTCAAAACCCTGGAGCATCTGCTCATTGGAGGGAACTGGGTCACAGCCCTGCAGGGTTACCAGTGACTGGGTATGATAGAGGTGCAAGGCAGGGAAGGAGGCATCAACCTTCCCAGACTAATTCATTTCCAGGGTGGATCCTTCTGACCTCACGGAGCACTGGAGCAAGTCATACTTGAGCTGCCAGAAGAGCCCTGTTATCTATTTGCCAGAGATCTTTTGAACTCTCCCACCTGAGACCGGTGCTGACATGGACAATTGACTTGGACCTCAAAAAAAAAAAAAATCAAAAAAAAGCAGCTGCTGCAATTATATTTGCAGATACAATAGGCTTTAAACCAACAAAAGTAAGGAAAGATAAGGATGGTCGCTTCATATTTGTTAAGGGTAACACTCAACATGATGAGAATTCAATTATTAACATTTATGCACCCAACCAGAATGCACCTCAATTAATAAGAGAGACTCTAAGAGACATAAGAAACTTGATTTCCTGCAGCATTGTATTAGCCAGAGATTATATTCCTTTGGCAGTGTTGGATAGATCCTCCAATAAGAAGCTAAGTAAATATTCACCTTATAGGGATATCTAAAAACGATGAAGTGGTGTCACAAGGCACAGTTTCTTCTTTATGACATTATGAAAGAATTTTCCAGACATGCCAAGAGATTCTGAAATTCAGATAGCAGACAGTTTCAGAACCCCAGCACGACTGAACCCGAATGAGACATCCCCTAGGCACATCATAATTAAGTTCACTAAAGTTAATATGAAAGAGAAAATTTTGAAAGCAACCAGACGCAAGAAATCTATAACCTACAAGGGGAAGATTATTAGAATAACTACAGATCTCTCTTATCAAACCTTTCAAGTGAGAAGAGAATGGTCATCAAATTTTAATCTTCTAAAACAAAATAACTTTCAATCCAGGATTTTGTATCCAGCTAAACTGAGTTTCATTTATGATGGAGAAACTAAATACTTTAATGACATCCACATATTGAAGAAATTTACTATAACTAAATCAGCTCTCCAGGATATTCTCAGACCTATTCTCCATAATGACCAGTGTAATCCTCAAATGAAAAAGTAAACTCGTCCAGAAACTTTTTATCAAAGTCCAACTATCATGGTGACAAAAAGATTAAAAATGTCCACTAGATTTTCTCAAGATTTATCAATAATTTCAATTAATGTTAACGGTTTAAATTGTCCTCTAAAGAGGCATAGTTTGGCTGACAGGATACAAATACTCAGGGCAAATATCTGCATACAAGAATCTCATCTTATCTTAAAAGATAAATATAGACGCAAGGTGAAGGGATGGTCATCTATATTCTAGGCAAAGGGAAAACAGAACAAAGCAGGTGTTGCAATCTTATTTGCAGATACAATAGGCTTTAATCCAACCAAAGTAAGGAAGGATAAAGATGGACATTTCATATTTGTTAAGGGTAATATTCAATATGAGATTTCAATTATTAATATTTATGCACCCAACCAGAATATGCCTCAATTTATAAGAAAAACTCTAATAGACATGAGTAACTTGATTTCCTCCAGCTCCATAGTTGTTGGAGATTTTAATACTCCTTTAGCAGTGTTGGATAGATCCTCCAATAGGAAGTGAAGGAAAGAAATTTTAGGTTTAAACTTAACCATTCAACATTTGGATTTAACAGACATCTACAGAACATTTCATCCTAATAAAATTGAATACACATTCTTCTCATCAGCCCACGGAACATACTCCAAAATCAATCACATCTTAGGTCACAAGTCTAACCTCAGCAAATTTAAAAGAATAGAAATTATTCCTTGCATCTTCTTGGACCACCATGGAATAAAAGTTGAACTCAACAATAAGAGAAATCTGCATACTAAAACAAAAACGTGGAAGCTAAATAACCTTATGCTGAAGGATAGCTGG
>CAUYON010116988.1:0-46029 GCA_963573935.1 Arctocebus calabarensis
TATGCCATGGAACACTATGCAACCCTATAGAAAGATGGAGATGTTATGTCTTTTGTATTTACCTGGATGGATTTGGAGAACATTCTCCTAAGTAAAGTATCACAGGAATGGAAAAGCAAGTATCCAATGTACTCAATATTACTGTGAACCTGGCAGAGGACCACCTACACACCCCCACGCGCGAAAAACACAGCCACATGCAAGGCGGGGGGAGAGGGGGGGAGGGAGAGAACATCAGTTATCTGTGCCTTACTCTTCTGTTACTCCTGGTCAAAAATTACTTTTTTATTCACTTATTCATTCCTGTATTTTGAAGCTCACTGCCCAGGTTACAATCTGTGTGCTGGCAAGTTACCAAAGAAAAAAAGCAAATTGTGCTACATGTATACCATGGAATATTATGCAGCCTTAAAGAAAGATGGAGACTTTACCTCTTTTGTGTTTACATGGGTGGAGCTGGAACACATTCTTCTTAGCAAAGTATCTCAAGAATGGAAGAAGAAGTATCCAATGTACTCAGCCCTACTATGAAGCTAATTTATAGCTTTCATATGAAGGATATAACCCAACTATAGCACAAGGGAGGGGAGGGGAGGGGAAGGATAGGTGAAGGGAGGGTAAAAGGTGGGATCACACCTACGGCGCATCTTAGAAGGGTACTTAGAAGGTGAAACTCACTAAATGCGGAATACAAATGTTTTCATACAATAACCAAGAAAATCTCATGAAGGTTATGTCAAACAGTTGGATGAAAATATTTCAGATTGTATATGAAGTCAGCACATTGTACCCCATGATTGCACTAATGTACACAGCTATGATTTAATAAAAAAAAATAAAATAAAAAGCACAACTGACAATAGTCATCCATTGAGCATTTACTGCATGCCATGTTCTTTGTGCCCATTCGTTGCTCAGAATAAGCTTACAAGGTAGGGATTAGAAATTGTTTGCCCCAAATTTGGCCGAGAGGAAACCAAAGCTTAGTGAGTTTAGAAAAGTGACTAATTCCACAGAACTCTTAGATTAACTCAGATGTTAACTGTGAGACATTAAATTGTCTAAGAAGAGCAACGAGGAAACATGGGTCAGGGAAGTGGGTGTTGTATATGAAAGAAGGAGAGAAACAGACAAGATTCTTTTCTTTGTTTTTTTTGAGAGTCTCATTCTGCTGCCCAGCGGCATCATCATAGCTCTCTACAACCTCAAAGTCCTGGGCTCACACAATCCTCCTGGATCAGCCTCCTAAGTAGCTAGGACGACAGGTTCATGACACCATATCTGGCTAAGTTTTGTATTTTATGTAGAGATGGGGGTCTCACTATGTTGCCCAGGCTGGCTGTAAACTCCTAGCCTCAAGTAATCCTCCTGCTGTAGCCTCTCAAAGTGCTAGGATTACAGGTGTGAGCCCCCAGGCTTGGTCTTATAAGGAAGGTATTTTTTGTGTGTGAAAAATCATAAAGGCTTAATTGAAAGCTCCAGAAGGCAGTAGGGATTAGTCCAGAGGTCCTTTATGATAACCATGCATTGCAGTAGGGTATCTTGCAGGAAAACTATGTCCACAGACTATGTGTGCATAGCAGAGAGATCCATTTTAGTAGGGAGATAGCCATCCATCTTTAATTACTTTCTACCTATCAATAATTTAAAAGTCAACTAAATTGCTAAGTCAACGTAAGTTGCTAATAAATAGAAAAGGAATAATATTACATAATTTGGGCACTTAAAACAAGGGTATCAAATTCAATCTTTTGAGTTATTTCAAAATAACTTCAACATCAATCATCAACTTGATTTTATTTCTAGCATCTAAAAAGAAGGTATTTCCTCTCTTCTGGCATTCCCCCTCCCCCATTTATTCCCAGAGGTATTATAATATGGAAGTTTTGAATTTTTGTGAAGATGAATGATAGATTGAGTATAGGTCTTATTAGGAGAGAGAAAACATGCCCGCCTTTATGTCTTCTATGCTGGGCCTATAAACCCTAACTTTTGCTCAGACAGGCACCTCTCACTCTGATGCTGATGCCCTCCCTGACAGGCTGTACAATTACAAAAAAAGGATAGTACTTGTGGTTCACCTTTATGCTCATCATTGTTATCATCTAAGATCTGCAAGTTTTTGGCAAATCAGCTTTTCCTAGCTAGTTCTTATCTGACAGCAGGTGAAAAGATTTAAGATGAGAATTAATTACACTGATATAAAGCCACCAAGGGCCATGGTTGTGAGCACTCCTCATTGGCCCCAAAGGATCTAAAATGTCAGGGAAACAACAGCAGCAATATATCAATGAACCAAATGTTTCTGATGCTTGACAAGACACGTGATATCAATAAAAGATGCTGTGCCCTGTGGTGAGACTGTGCAAGAAGAGAATCATTAAAACACCACCTTGAAGCAGATATTCTACTTAACACAGGGGGTCCTGATGTGTAACACCAATGACGAATAGATCAATCCTAGGTAATTTTGATAATTTTTACTATTAAGAATGAGGGAAAGTAGATCGAAATAAAATAAACATTGGTTAATAATAAAATCAAAATTGTGAAACTGGGCCAAAATTAACATATCCAAAGGGAAGGTTAGGACTTCATATCCTCTTTGTGTCTCTGAGCTGAATTAGGACAGCAAAATCATAGTTAACATTTAAGAAGAAAAGTTAAGTTTGAATTAAAAAGGACTGTGTCTCATACTAAAAACTTATCAAAATGTAGTCTTAGCATTTGTTTTTCATCTAAGTCGAGAAAATATCTGTGGCAATGCCAGGTGATTGTGTAAAGAAGCATTGAAAATACATTTTAACTTTATTAAACTTTTATTAACTTTAGATAATATATATACTCTTTTTTCTATTCAAAAGAAGTATAATTCATACATAATCAATGCCCTAATATTAGGGCATACACACGTGCCCAAGATCAATAAATAAAACATTTTGGCACCTTGGAGTCCTTTATGCTTCCTTCTGGTCAATATTGTATGTAACCACTCATCTGATAAAATATTAGAATTTGTAGTTTTACAAATTATAAATTTGTAGTTTAATAAATTATAAATTTATTTATAATAACCATTCATCATGCATTTTTGTGTCTGTATGATTCTGTAGTTTTACAAATTATAGAACTTGTAGTTTAATAAATTATAAATTTATAATAACCATTCATCATGTATTTTTTGTGTCTGTATGATTTTGCTCATTATTATATCTATGAGATCCACTGGGTGGATCAATAGTGTGTTAGTTTGACTGCTGTGTAGTATTCTATAGTATGACTATATTACAATTTATTTATACATCCTACTATTGATAATGTTAAAGTTGTTCACTCATAATGCCACTCATAATGCTGTTACTAATGTTCTTGCACATGTCTTTTTAGCAGAAACAAACACCTCTCTCAACTATATACCCAGAAGTGAACATGTTATACTTGAAAATATATGTATGTTTAACATTAGCAGACTTTGTCAAAATGTTTTCCTAAATTGTTATGTAACTGACAGTAGCAATATACAAGAGTTCTCTCTGCTCCACATCACCGCTAACACAAAGTATTCCTAGTCATTCTAATTTAGTATTTCTGGTGAGAGTTTAGTAGAATCACTTTGTAGTTTTGGGTTTTTGTTTTTATTTGATGGGTAGCAGTGCTGAGCACCTTTTTATAAGTTGTCTATTTGAATATCTTCTTATATGAAGTGCTGTTTTAATTTATTTGACCATTTTTAAGTAATTTGTTAGTCTTTTTGCTTGTTTCATAGGCTCTTAAATTCTAGCAAAGGCTCTTTGTCAAATGTAAGTATTACAGATGTCTTCTTCCAACCTGTAGCTAGCTTTTCATTCTCTAAATGCTGTTGATTAATGAACAGAAGTTCTTAGTTTTAAGAAAGTTCATCTGATCAATTATTTCTTAAGTGGTTAGTGCTTTTAATACATTATAAAAAGAAAACTTTTTTCTATGCGAAGGTCATGTAGATAATCATTTATTTTATTATTATTATTTTTTACAAGCTTTTCCTCTAAAAACTTTGTTTTTCCCTTTTCATTTAGATCTATGGTCTCATATCAACTTAGCACAGTGGGAGGTAGGGAACATGGTCCCCCTTCATTTAAATGGACTACTGATTTAACTTTTTGTTTTAATTTAAAATACCACTACATTCTGTAGTGACTTTATAGCAATTCACAAAACCATATTTTTATATCAAAAGTCTATTCCATTATTAAATTTTTCTCTATGCATGCCTAATACACAGACTGATTACAACTGCATAAGAAGTCCTAAAATATGTTAGTCTAAGTCCTTCAATGCTTTGTAAATATTATTCACATTTCAATCTAATTTTAAAATCAGCTTGTAAATTTCTACAAAAATACCAGTTTAGATTTTTATTTGGTCCCTAATGGATCTTTAAATCAATTTAAAGGTATGTAATATCTTAACAATATCAAGTCTTCCAGTTCATGACCATGCAAATCTTTCTGTGTATTTGGATATTCCTCAATGTCTGTCAAAGATGTGTAGTGGTTTTTGAGGGTTAAGGTTTGGAATATTCTAGCTATATTTACTCCTAGATTTTTGATAAAATTTGGTGGTATTATAAATGGCATTTTTAAAGGTTAATTGCTTTTATATCAAAAAATAGAGATTACTTTTGTATAGGTACTTCATATCCATCAACACTCCTCAATTATTAACTCTAATAGAGTGTTTCTAGACTCTTTTAGATTTTCTATTGTCACAATCATATTACCTGTAAATAATAACAGCTTTATTTCTGGTTTCTAATCTTCATGCCTTCAATTGGTTGAAACCACCAGTATAACATGGAATAAACACGATGGTATTATACAAACTCACCCTTTTTCCATCTCAGTAGAAATTGTTGACTGTTTTGTTAAATGAGATGTAAGCCTTTAGGTTTTATTGCAGAAATATTTTTATTGTATGAAAATAGTTCTCTTTAATTCGCATGTGTACAGAACTGTTATTTTTATTATAAATTAATGTCAAATGGATTTGTTTTTAAAATTTTTATGGATACATAATAGTTGTACATATTTCTTGGGTACATGTGAAGCTTTGATAGATGCATAAAATGTGTAATGATTACATCACCTCAAACATCTATCATTTATTCTGTGGGGAAAATTAAAAATCTATTCCTCTATTTTGAAATATGCAATTTTTTTTGTTAACTGTAGTTTCTCTGTTATGCTACTAAGATCAGATCTTATCTCTACCATTTAACTTTTTTTTTTTAGCCCCCATTAACCAAACTCTCTTTATTCCCCTCTCCCTACAACCCTTCCCAGTCTCTAGTATTCTAGTATTCCTCATGTAGTCTTGTTTTTTCTACCATTTTCTCAATGTTCTAATAATTTAATCCTCTTTTAGAAAATTTAGTAAATTCTCCATGTTTTACAGGGACACCTGGAAGTAAAGCCTTATCCTGAGCCACATTCTACAGAAAGGTACTACTCTGAGTCTAATTTGATTCATTTGTCCCATTCTATCACCAAATACCTATAATTGACATACATCAAATTTTGAGTAGTCAGATCATAAACAGATTACCAGTGAAACAGTTCTTCTATTAAATCTCAATATTTCATTGGTTAATGATATGTGAAAGTAACATTAGTTAACAGTTACTTAAAAGAATTCATTACGTTAAACTTTCCCCTGAACAGTAGGGAAGGGTTTTAATTTGTTTTCATTAAAATGTAATATGTGGGATGGAAAGAACACAATTAAAATAAATGGAAGTCTCTCATTTTTGTACGTAGTAACATCTATTAATTGGTAGTTTTACCTAAAATGGTAAACATAATTTGATCCAAGCTGGATAATTGACATAACTAATTATTTTCATTATTCCCAGTTTTGTCTATATTTAAAATTATGTATGAAATTTTCAGGTAAGAAAGTCCTCTGCAAATATCTCTGCAACCTGTATGAACTTTAAGTTTAATAGGTTAATGCACAGTAGTCATCACTTTGGCTTTTTTCACAGGTAGCACTTCAAAGTATGTAGCTTGTGAATCAACTAGGAGCCTCAGTGTTCACAGCAATGACTGTTAGATAAAGGTGACATCAGTATAGGGGAGCCTAATGCTGTGAACATTTCTTAATACAGTGACTCTTATTTTGTAAGAAAGAAAACTATACAGTTGCAGTACCAAACACATGTCAATCTGCAGACCTCAGTATGTCCAAAATGCCGGTACGTGGCATTCTTCTACATGGCTGATTCACGCACCCCAATAGTTTTGCCTCTACCTGGCTGATTCACGCACATTTCTGTACCTCTGCTCTTTGCAAATTGAATATGCTCACTGGATCTTGCCTCCAAGCCATTTAAAATGAACATATTTATCTCTGGTAACTGTTTCTGTGACCATATGATACTCATTAACTGTCGAATAATTCCTAGAGCTATTTCAAAGACTTTAAAAATAAAGCAGATTTTGAATTTTTTTTTTTTTTGCAAGGCCATGAGGGGAAGCATGCCTCATACTGTTTATGAGTTTACCTGATAATCGGTGTTCTCATGATGTAGTTTCCAAATTGAGGACTGAAAGAGCATCCTTCATCCTTAGTATACATAAGAAGAGTTCCACGCACGCTCCATGCACTGATGTTTAGATCACATCCATAATAACCATGCTATCCTACTTGGATGGAGCTAAGCCATGGATTAATTCAATTCTGCACATGCTCTAATTTTATTCCAATTATGCTTGCTGGGTTGAGATAAAAATATCTCTGGCTTTAAAAAAATAAGGAACTCATTTAAAAAAATTCTCTACTGGTTTGCTTTGGTTACATTTATTTTTATGTGTTCTCAGGAAGAGAAAGGAGAGAGAGCCAGCCCACCTCAGGTCTCTGCCACCTTGTCCGTCTTGTCATTAGAAACTCATTACCAGTGTCACACTAGGCCTTAGAAAGCCCTGATGGCAAACTAAGTCAAGGTCAGGGGAGCTCATTTGTGGTTTCTGCTCCTCAGGGTCTGGAACTGCTGCGTTTCTGGTGTTTCCAAATTCCAGGTTTTGCTATTTAACCCTGGGCTGGGAGATGGTTCTAATTGCAGGTGAGCCCTGACATCTAGGACATAGAGTGTGGAATCGTGGAATAATACTGTTTTTATCCAAAAGCCATTATGGAAAGCATAAATAAAGTGCATTTGGAAAGAAACCAGCCAGCTCACATCCAGTCTAGTTATTATACATCCCTGTGGGGGAAGCACCTTTTAAGTGCAGATGTCAAGCAGTGGGGTGATACCAGCTTTGACTGAATTTGTGTGAAATCTGTTCCACACAATACCATAATGTGTCATCACAGGTTTCTCCTGAGTTTAATTTGCAAAGAAGCACCGACCACAATAAGAGAATAAAAATCATGTAATTACAAGCATTGAAAGCCTGAAAACAAGAGTCTGAATAGCGGTTTAAAAGGTAGGGGCTTACATTTCTCTTGCGCCAGCTAAGAGTACATCAGCTGGTCAGCACTGCCTAACATTCTTTAAAGTGTTCACTTTTCAACTCTTCTAGAGATACTGGGAACAAAAAAGAATCTGCCCTAATTAAAACTGATTTCCAGCATCAGCATTTAAAAAGAAATCCAAGGTTCATTCAGGGAACTCAAGACCCAGGAATAAAGTAAATTTAAGGATCTGTCAGAGTTGGAGGAATTTTAGAAATAACTGCTCTGGCTGCACAGCCTCATCACTAACCCATAGTAGACACTAGACTCGCTGGAGGGCAAGAGTTCAAAAACTACTGGCATTCAGTTAATGTCCACCATGTAGCAAGCTTTTTAGCTTCTTTGATCCGCCTGGTGATTTTATGAGGTGGGCTATTCTTTTCTAAAGGTTCCTTAAATAAAGCTCCAAGTAGTGAAGAGATGTTTCTATGACGCTAAAGCTCTCTCTTCTACTTTTAAGTACTCTTGCGAGTATATTGGGTCTACCTAGGTTAGTTCAGTATCCTCTCATCTCAAGGCCTCTGATTTAACTATATGTACTGCACTTCTTTTCATGGTAGGTAATGTGGTTATAGGTCTTGGGACTTTAGATGTGGACATCTTATAGAAGGGCATTATTCTGCCTGCCCCACCATCGTAGGTGATTTTATAAGAATTAGGTGAAACATGTCAAGAACTTAGAAAAGTACTAGATACATAGTAAGCACTATATCTTTTGAATTACAGCCATGGAGAGTTATAGGACATTCATTCCACTGTATTCTCTATAGTCCACTTTATGAATATTTACTCTCATAGAAATCCCAGGCTTATTCAATGTCCCTGGATCCAAGGACATGGCCTTGTACCTACAGAGAGACTCTATTGGTATCAGACCAAATTGGAATCCTCAAGCACCGAAAAGCGGATTTCCCCAGGAGACATAAAAAAAATGGCTTTGGTATCTCAAGAATTTTTTGAATTTGAGAATTACTGTTCACTCATTTATTTTGTTTTATTTTATTTTTTGTACAGACAGGGTCTCACTTTATCACCCTTGGTAGAGTGCCATGGCGTCACACAGCTCACAGCAACCTCCAACTCCTGGGCTTAGGGGATTCTCCTGCCTCAGCCTCCCAAGTAGCTGGGACTACAGGTGCCTGCCACAACGCCCAGCTTTTCTTTTTTATTTTTTGCAGTTTGGCAAGGCCAGGTTTGAACCCACCACCTTCAGAATATGGGGCCGGTGCCCTACTCAATCAGCCACAGGCACCATCCTATTGTTCACTCATTTAATAAGCAGTTCCTTATTTGCTGTATCAGGAACCTCCTTAGATCTTTGTGTCAATTCACTTGTCAATGAGGCAGAAAGTTATAAGAACAATTATTTTATTTTATTTTATTTTTTATTGAATCATAACTGTGTACATTAGTTCAATCATGGAGTACAGTGTGTGGGCTTCATATACAATCTGAGATAATTTCATCCGCCTTTTCGACATAACATTCATGAGATTTTCTCATTTACTGTATGAAAAGATTTGTGTTCTGCATTTAGTAGTTTTCTCTTAACCCTTCAAAGATGCAACTTGGTTAAACTAATTATCAGTGGATTTGGAGGCCAGACACAAATAGGCAGATCTGGTCAACACTGGAGTAAAATCAAGATGGCAGAGAAACAGGTAGCATTTTAGTGCAGCTGGAGAAGGCTTGGTAGATATTAATGGGCCCATGTTGGGCATGATAGTGTTTGAGCAATATGGTAGGCTGAGTAATGGCCATTAAAGGTCAGGTCTGATTTCCCAGGACCTGTGAATGTTACCTTATACCACGTAAGGGAAAAGAGGCTTTGCAGATGCAATTATAAGGATCTTCACATCGGGAGATTATCCTGTTCATCCAGGTAAAACCTAAGTTCCATCACAGGTATCTCCTTGTGAAAGATGGAGGCAGATTTGACATAAAAGCAGGGAGGGGATATGACCACAGAGGCAGGAACTGAAGTGATGATGGCCAGAGGCCAAGCATTGCAGGAAACCACCAGAAACCAGAAAAGTCAAGGGAACTGACTGATCTCGGGGTGCTCTAGAGGGGCACAGCCTAACTTCTTGATTTCTGCACACTGGAACCAATCCCAGACTTTGGGTCTTGAGACGTGGGAAACAATCTGTCTATTGTTTTAAGAGAAGTTTGTGTAAATTGTTCCTACACCCATGAGAATGTTACACGGGTTTTGATGTTTAAGTGACCAGGAATCATTAAATCCAAGAATAAGAAGGGTGAGTGAGTCATTTCTTCCCCAACTTTGGAGACCAGATGAACTACAGAGGAGGCAAAACACAAAGAGAAGCAGGAGGAGCTTCACCCAACGGGCAGAGGGAACCCGAGGACAGAGCGGAGGTCAAAGCAAGTAGAATTACGGGAGCAGACGAGCCTGGACCCAGACTTCCCCACCCGCCTCTGTGTATCCAGGAAAGGGGCCACCGCTCTGTGATGACGGCAGTGTGGAGAGAAAAAGAACATCCACTTTTAAGTAAAGAGTGATTATAAATGGAGGCAGTAGAGTTCCTGAAGGAAGGTTTTAGGAATAGTTTCGGATGAGTTTAACCTTAAGACGAAGAGGAAAGACCCGAGTTATTCATGCAAGCCTTAAGAACTTCCAGATTTCCTATGGTTTCCTCACAAATCCTGGCCAATTCTGCATATGTGGATTACCCATAATTAGCCTGATCTCTTTGTCACCACCTTCAGAAAGGATCCATAGGCCAGGGAAGGCAGAAGTGTGCTTTCCCAGGATGTGGGGTCCAGCCTGGGTACCCGCAGCTAAGACTGTTCACCACCCTCGCTGTCACTTGAGGCAGCTGAGTCAGGCTGACATCGGTGGCAGGGGGGCCTTCACACACAGCGCTGACCTCCTACACCTTTCTAAGTAGGCACAGCATTAAATGTTGGTTTTCAAAGTATTGGTGCAGCCATGATTCTACACGATTTTGGTATTGAGAAGGGATGCAAAGAAAGGGGCTTCATCAGGGATGCTGAGCAAGAATGTCTAGAGGACTCATAGGAATGTGGGTATGAGGTTACCTAGGTAACAAATGACCAGTAGAAAGAGACAATAGTCAATGGCCTGTAGAAAAGGGCAACACTGCCTGGAGGTGCAGAGAGGCCCATTTCAGATGGAGAGGAAGAGGGTGTTTATCTCACTGCACTGTGCCTCCGTCTCCCTCACCTCTTCCCCTTCATGAGAGGGACCCACTTCCAGCTCTCTTTGGAGGTGATCCACACTTTCTCTTTGTTACACTGGGACTTGTGTGGTTACTTTTGGTCTCTATTCCTGCTGCCTGTGTTGCTCCGGTTTTATTTTCTGTTTCCACTCATTTTTTTTGCTTTCAATTACCTCCATGCCTTAGGTGAACTTTCTGGTCAGCTGAGTCATTGAACCAGGTCAACTGGGCTCGGGGAAGCTGGACTCCTGACCCACAACAGACACACAAATACTTTTTCAGATATGTAACAATCCCATTGCTCTTTTATATGTACTTTTTAACTTGTAAGGAAAAGGAGTAAAATGCCCATTTAAGAAATATTTTCCACTGTTGACTGAATAGAGGCCAAATTATTTAAGAGACTATATAGAAATACTGCCATATGTATGTGTGTATAAGTAGGTAATAAGTAGGTATGCATATGTGTGTAAATATGCATGTGTGTGTATTCATTTTCTAAGTTTATATATCCATATAGAGAAAATTATAGAGACTGTTTGCTTAATGCTGACTAGTCTGCACACCGTTCATATTTGCAAGTAATTCTCTATCTCCACGGGTTTAATTACAATTAAGCATCTTGCAAATTGCTTTAAAATTCAAAGCCTGTTGTGTGTCGTATTGGTTAATTGTAGACTTGGGGTAAGTAAACGTATGCTAAATGCCGAAGTTAGCAAACCTCTTGAGGTCATCAATGCACTTTGTTATATCTTGGCATAAATCCATAAAAGGTAGAATGTTCTACACAAATAAAATCATAATCTTAATTTATATGTGGTGCTTTTCAACTAGTAATATTATTTCCCCTAGTCATCAAACCATCACCTACAATTGTGAGTATAACGCCGATAGAAAAATGTAAAACAGAGTAATACATGAATGGAAATGTCATAGTGCTCCTATCAGGTTTTGATATTTAGGAGCTAAACCTTCATTTGGCCCCAAACTTCCCTGAATTCACAAAACTCATTCATTCTGTTTAGTGAAGGCCAGGTATATCTTTGGGAACCTCCCACATTTGTGACAAAGCACTATTATAATCTAAGCCTTTGGGAATGTGAGTACCTTGAAGATTTCTCCTTTCACAAACAAAATGAGACATCCCAAATCAAGCCATAAGCAAACGGATGGGAAATGTGCGGTAGTCTAAAACAACTGATAGGTACTACTTGAAAAAAAGATACTAGCTTGTAAATAATTCAACATCGTTTCATTAAATGAAGTCAAAACATTCGTCCAAACACCTACTTATACGTGCTAAGTGGCAGAAAGTATGTGCTATTATTTTCAACGCCACAATGAGAAAGCTGAGAATCATGCACTGTAGGATTTCAAAGGGAGAGCTGAGAAAATAACGGAGTCCTTTTAAATCTCCATTCTCAACAGAACAACAATTTGAGATATAATTTTTCCTTTCCATGGAAGACAACTCCAGGGAAGATAGCTCAGGAAACATATTGTTGAAGGTACTTAACAATATGTTACTCAGAATCTCCTTGTGTCAGTGGTGATAAGCTACAAGTAAATGTCTATAAAAGAGGGTCTACAATTTAACCCGCATAAGAGTCATGTATCAGGAATGTGTTAAGATGGTTAAATATTCTGGTACCATGGTACTATAAGTTCCATTCTAATCCTTCTTTGTGTGTGTGCGTGTGTGTGTGTTTCTGTTTTTTTGAAAGAGACTCACAGTGGTGTCCTCATAGCTCATGGCAGCCTCACACTCCTGGGCTCACATGAGTTTCCTGCCTCAGCTTCCCAGCAGTTGGAGTTACAGGCATTCACCACCATGCTCAGCTAATTCATTTTTACTTGCTATGGAAGATGAAGTCTTGAATCACACTAGTCCTAAATTTCTGCCCTCAAGCAATCCTCCCACCTTGGCCTCCCAAAGTGCTGAGATTACAGGCATGAGCCACTGTGCCTGCCAGTTTCTTTCCAATTTGTATCAAGCCAAAATAAATATGCAACATTCCTATAAATATTTACATACAATATTATTGTTTACAATCCACACATCTAGTACACAGAAAATATTTGTTGTTTGTTCACAGGGAGAAACAGAGCTTAACGATGATGGCATATAGATATTTGGAAGCAAGACGAAAAATTTTGTAAATTGTAACAAAGAAAATATAAAGAACTTAAAGTCATTTATGATCAATTGATACTCAACTTCTCTTATTGTCTCAAAATAGGACATTTTCGAATTTGTTCTTTAGATTCATGCTTTGGGCTTGGCAAAAAAAATCTATCTGAAGATCTGTGAATGGTTTTCCCTACACTTAACCTTCTGAGGTTGTGTGTGTGGGTCAGAATCATGTTTCTCTTTTTCAATATCTTCAATATTTAAGCAAACTACTTATAAATTATCTCAGATTAACTAAGATAACACTGTTTTTGACTCCAAAATATTACAAAGCATTGCAAAGGTGGATATGGCTACATGGAGACATGTTAAAATTTTCCAACTTTATAAATAAAGGCTACATTCCACTATGAAGGCGGTAAAGGCTGTCCATTACCCTGGCGATGTACATTTCTAGTGGCTGATGTATCTTCACTACTAAGAGCAGTGCCAGAAACATGGGAGTTGCCCAATAACCTCTGGTGAATAAATGAGGGAGTACATTTCTCTGCAGAAAGTTATACGTTTGAAAATGGAAACTGTATATTTGAACTTCAGAATTATTAATTTCATAGTTGATGGAATAAAAGAGGCAAGAACTTATTTTGAATGCAGATTTCTATAACAGAGAAGGTGTTGGAAAGCTTTTCTTTTTCCTTCTTACTGTACAGTTGATGGAACTGTTTATTAAAACTGTGTTTATGTGAACATTTCCCATCAAAATAGTCATGTGGGAAGATGCACTAATTGTGATCGTGCAGCCCCTGATCTGGTTTTCCATTTCTTTATCCACCCTCCCCTTTTCTGTCTCCGTCTCTCTAACAGAGGCGACTCTAAACCTACTCATTCAGTCCTGTCCTCTGACCTTATTCACATTCTCACTGATCACAGGGTCTATGCTATGACATTCTAAGTATAAATATTGTCAAACTAACACATGTTAACAAAATCTTGTGGATACTTGTGGTAACCAGATTACAGGTCACTTGTGAGCCTAAGTCACTCTTAATTATCAACTAAGTTAAAAATTATTTTCTTTTTATGGCAGTCACCTAAGATCACTCTCTTTTTCCTTTTTCTATTTGCCTATTTTTTCTTATGGAATGAATCAAAAATATCAAGTATCTCTTACATAAAATACTCACGGGTTGCATTTATGTAGACTGTGAACTTCCAAGGATTTCAAAACAAAGGAATCTTATATTTGAAAAAGAAACCAACTTTATGTTGTGACTTAATCAATGTCTTTATGCAAAGCAAGACAGCTCAGTGTACGTCCATCAATAAGAAATCACACTGTACATTTAAAGACAGCTAGGGAATGTTAATGCAAACCGCCGTAAATATGCTATTAATCCAAACCACCAAAGTAATTAGAGGTCTATGAAACAGTCCTCAATTATTGTCAGCTGGGACCAATAAAATCTTTTAAGTTCTAAACATGAATCAGTACTGCATTTCAAAAGTTTTTCAGCAAAATGTTCAGCTATAGCTTGCCAATGTTCTTTGAGAAAATCACCATATTGATCTTTTTGTAATGATTACATTATCATTCCATGATTCAAAGTAAGATATGAACAGTAATACTACATCAAGTGCCCATTTATTTCAAATTGTCCCATTTAACCCACTATCCATTTTTTCAGTAATATGCATTTTATAGTAAGGACTGTTTTAAAGCACCAATACTTTCAAAACATTCTTCTGACACTTTCCCAACACTCAGACATAATTTGGAGAAAGGTGAACAAAAAAAAATGAATAAAACAGCTTTTCCTACTTCTTTTACTAGAAAAGACAACACACACACAAACACACAAACACACACAAACGAGAAACTATGGAAAGAAATACCAATTATTAGAAAATATTGGATCAAAGATCCGCAGTAAACAATTCTTTTCACATCCAAATTTCTTTACTTTCCACATGTACTCAATCACTCTTAATTATAAAAGAAATCAAGAATGTACTTTGAGCACCATTTACATATAAACTGTTTTGGGGGACATGAATATATGTTGGACATATATCTAAGTGAAAAATCGTATATTTTTTGAAATATAAATGCAAGTTCCTGATTTTGCAAAAACATAAAGAGCCATGCCTAAAATTTTCATAGCACTTTAAAGATTTCAGAATTCTGATGTAAATTATCCAAAACCCAACTCTAAGTGACAGGTAACAACAAACATCATTTCATATATAAAGAAAATTTAATTGAGAAACCTAACTAAGGCTAGATTAGGAGTAACTGTGGAGATGAGAATTTATTAAACGTTCAGAGATTAAGTTAAAAAAAATTACCATTGGATGGCACCTGTGGCTCCGTGAGTAGGGCGCCAGCCCCATATGCCAGAGGTGGTGGGTTCAAACCCAGCCCTGGCCAAAAACTGCCAAAAAAAAAAAATCACCATTGCACCATTAAGTTATTAATTAAATAAGGTCAAGCTATTTCATGGTATATGTGAGAGTACAAAGCACACCTGCTGTATCAATTTATCTTAATACAAATGGAGAAGTCAGTGGCAGTAAGAATACCTAGCATATGCTTGAACCGACATTCAGTGAAAAAACACAGATGTTTAAATAACATATATTTTGTGTAAATAAAGAATATAATAGCTCCATACATATTTATACCAAGAACAAAAATCATGGAAGCTAGAACAAGATGGTCAATAACAGAGTCAAAATTGCCTGCAAGGAAAAATCACAGGGTAAGCCAATGGTTATTACCTGTGGTGCATAGAAGGATCACCTGGACCACTTCTTAAACTGTAAGTTATAAGACCCCACACCTTAGTGCTGAGTACATGGGATGCTTGAATTTTCCATTCTTGTAATACTTAGATAGTGTTCTCCAAATCCACAAATAAGAGAAAAACCCAAATTCAAGAAGGGGGAAGAGAGGGAGGAGATTTGGTAAGTTCCCACCTAATGGGTCCAATGTACCGTATGTACAGTGAATGGTACAGTGGGTGAAGGTCACAGCTTCAGACCTTACCTGACCAGTGCAAGCAGTGTAACCCAGCTGTATGTACCCTCATGTTAATCCATATATAATAATGCTATAAATTATTCATATGTACTGTTTCAGGACAAGTTGATGTAATTCATTCTTTATAATAGTTCTATTACATTCCTTAGTCAGACACAAATGATCTAGAATTGCTGTATTGACAATCAGTCTATTTTCAGATTTTGTTCTTAAAAGCAATGTTCCCACAGGTATAGATTCTAATGTTTGGGCATTTTTATTCTCTACACCTAATTCTTAGAAATGAGATATTGTGGCAAAAGTTGTCCATATTTTGAAATAAATTAAAATTGTCAAAGTGCTTTCCAAAACATTGTGATAATTTACATTTCTAGAAGGAAAAAATGATGGGATGTCTCAATTTTTGATGAGCTTGATAACAGTGGATGGTTGTAATTTTTTTCAATAGTTAATTTTTGCTAACTTTCTGACAAAAATCATGTTATCTTGTCCTTGTTTTAATTTTATTTCCCTGAATATGTTCATATGCCATGTGCATTGACTTTTTCTTCTATCTTGCCAATTAAGTGAAAAATAGGAACATAGAGGTCTCATGGTAATGCAAGGGGCTGAGACATCTACACACATATGGTCTGAGAAACCAACTCTGGTCAAATGCACGACAAGCTGTGTGAGAAGAGTGGAGACACTGAAAGCGTGGAATTCACTGGAGAGAGTGTTTAGGGCAGGCTGCCTATCGCTATCCCACTCCTGCTATCACATCAATGATGGGATGTGCCTTGTCTCACCCGGAATTCTAGCGAGAAAGGAAATTTTAAGAGAACTACTGAGAAAGCTAAGATGTGTCTCTTCATCTTTAAGGCCCACATGGGATGCGACTCTTGCTGGAAGAAATCTAAAGGCTAGAGGTTGGATGGAAGGGCAATGCAAAAAGAGAAAGGGCTGTGCTGGGAGCTCATTGTACTTCCAAAAACGGGGGTTAGTTTGGACCAGATACAGAATTCCCAACAGCGTTAAGCAAGGAAAGACAACCTGGTGCGGTGATAATGAATACTATAATCTGGTAAGTAAGTCCAAACATGACTGTGGCATCATCACCTTGCTTGTAAAGTAATGAACAATTAGGAGTCTCCGGTGGGACTGGAAATTGATGCTGAAGCCTTAAGAGAGTAAGCTTGGCTACGTGTATCTGCCAAGGGAAAAAGGCTAATGACAGCTGTTCTAAATCAAGTCAGATTTTACCTGGTTAAAACCTCTCATATTTTCTTCATCAAAAATAGCAACTAGTGGGTGGCGCCTATGGCTCAAAGGAGTAGGGTACCGGCTCCATAGGTGGAGGTGGCGGGTTCAAACACAGTCCCGGCCAAAAACTACAAAAAAAACAGCAACTAGGTATTTCAGGTTTTCCAGCATGAGATAGGCCCAGACTAGATGAAGAAAGATGTTTTAATTTCAGTGAGAAGTTTGATGTCATACTGGACCAGTTATTTTGTTTGTTCGTGTGTTTGGTTGTCTTTTGTTTTTGTTTTTTGGTGACAAGCCAATTTTTAATGTGCCACCTGATAACCAAAACCACTTTAATACAGAAGACTTATCCTTCCAAAAATTGAAAAATTTTGATTATCAGGAAGGTTTTGTATCTGAAAAGGCACAAAAAGTGAGGACATATCTGAGGAAACAACAAGAGGATAAATAACCAGTTTCTAAAGAAAATTTGAAGTGGAGTAGAAGAATAAGGTTGATTTCTACATTCATTCCCCTGGATCTAACTTGTTAAACAAAATAAAGTATGAAAAATGTACTTTTTAGTATATTTATTTGGTATCCATGCACTAGATAATTAGAATATCTTGTTAGTTACTAGTTATCTAAGATTTTGTTTTATCCAAGTGTAAAAGAGCATCATATGCAATTAAAATTTTAATTTATAGTATTCATAATAATTATTTTATATTATTTTCCTATTGCATTAAATTGACTCTCAAAAGGTTTTTGAGAGTTGATAGAATAGAAAGTTTGCCTGATTGGCTCATAATTTTAATGCCACTGAATTCATTTGTTTTATACTTAAAGATGGCTTTGGTAAATAGTAAATAATGTTTATATAATTGATATTTCCATTTAGCCTACTTTTTTATTAGAAATTGTTGATGATTTATATTGCACAATTTCTTTTAACATCTATTAATATGATAGAAACTTTCTCCTTTTCTTTTATAGTATAATTTTGAGCTAGTGAATGTAGAATAAACCCTAGTTAACTATGTGACATTAAGGATTCAGTAAAGTACTAGAGTTAGTTGCTAATATTTATTTGGAATTTTTCAACTGCATATGGCCTATTATCTTTGTAAACATGTATGTGCATGTGCATGGCATCTCAGCCATGTTTTATTAGATTAATTATCTATATTTCAATATTTCTCTAGCTATTTTCTCATTATTGGTCAGATTTGCCACCTTTGACCTATAAGACATTAGACCTGACTTTTAAAAAAATATAAATAGATCTGAGATTAAATGGGAACTCTTCTATTATTGTTATTAAGACTCTTTGCATGAACTTGAGGGAATTGTGACACACTCTGAGGTCCAAGATTCCTGAAAAGATGCCGTTTTGTTAATGGATGGAGCTGGAACATATTCTTCTTAGGGTATCTCAAGAATGGAAGAAAAAGTATCCAATGTATTCGGCCCTACTATGAAGCTAATTTATAGCTTTCATATGAAGGCTAAAACCCAATTATAGCACAAGAATATGCGGAAAAGGGAAAGGGAGGGGTGGGGAGGGATGAAGATAGGTGGAGGGAGGGCAAATGGTGGGATCACACCTATGGTGCATCTTAGCAGGGTACTGGTGAAACTTATTAAACGTAGAATATCAATGTCTTCATATAGTGATTAAGAAAATGCCATGAAGGCTATCTTTAACAGTACAATCAAAATATTTCTGATTGTATATGAAGTAAGCACATTGTGCCCCATGGTTGCACCAATGTACACAATTATGATTTAATAAAAGTATTTAAAAAATGAGAAAAGGCATTCAAAACACTTATAAGAAAGTTTGATGCACAATAGGTACTGAATGAACAATAGCAATCACTATAAATGCCTTCAGAGCATTTATGTATGAAGAGAAAAACATACCTAATAAGGAAGTTTAAAAATCTTTTATATCGATTTTTAAGAAATTCTTCTTCAAGAAAGGCAACTTTATAAGCTCTAAGTTCCCTCAGCCTAAACTCCCAGGTTCATGGCTAACGAGCTCTTAAGTCAAACACCTTTAAAACTTAATGACTGTCACTTTCACAATAAATGAATTTTGAAATATTCTAATTGTCCTTAATAGAGACTTCTTCCTAACTCTGTTCATTTTTTAAAAAATCTCATCTGTGACCCTGAGACTATTTTCAGCTCTCAGGACTTTCATTCTATGATGTTCTGTTCTTATCCTACGAGGCAACCTGGAGACAGAAGGCTCCCCTGGGATTCCCAGCCACACTAGTGGATGCTTCACTCCATCCTTGACAGAGATTTTGCTCTAGGCACTGTGATTCATCCTGAAGCCAAAATGTTCATGGAAATCACTACTCAAAGGTTAAAATGTATATTTGAAAGAAAATTGCTGGTAGAATGAAGAAGCATGCAAAGAATCTTGGTCGCTTGGCAATCACATAAACTTTGTAAGAACTCTTCTCAGGTAAATGCACTTTTTCTCCCTTCTGTTCATGAAAGGATCTAAATTCAGTAAGCAAGAAGTTCAGGCACCATGCAAAATAAAGTACTCATATAAATAAATGGTATAACATGATCTTGAACCAGACAGGTAACTCAGAAAAATTACAGTTTTTCAAGACAGATAGTAACTGAGACAAATGATTTCTACCCAATTAAAACTTCCAAATAAATAAGAAAGTTTGTCAGTAAATAATGTCACGCAAAAATTCCAATGTGCAACAATGTTCAATGAGGCAGTCCCCAAATTCATTACAAAAATAATTCCAAATATAGCTAGGAGGACCATGTATTTTATCCCCTAAACTAGGATACCTGTGAGGCTAAAAGAGGGTGCTATTAATATTTATATCAGAGCAACTAGTGTGAAGCAGAACTGTCTTGGGCAAATTAAGACAAATGATTGTCCTAATGGCTGTTCATCCACATGGAGGCATACACACAGTTGAGTTTTCCAACAACAAATATGTATTAAGCACGTATAGTGTGACTGGATGTATTAATAGAATCCCATCTGTAATTGGGGGGATTAGGTTCTAAAATTAACCAGTAAGGCAGAAGTTAAATTTAGTCAAAATTCTATTTGAGTATTTCTTAGGACTATGAAACTTTGGGAGGTTAATATACCATTTCAATATATTTGAGAAATGTTTTCTCTCCAGCATTAAATCAAACAACCCTGACTCCCACCTCATTGTGCCCCAGATGAAGTAGGATACCCACCTTTGGGAGTCAGGGTCTGTTACAATTTCATTGGTACAATTGTTGTACAGGGAACTATAATCACTGTGCAGAGGGGCTCATACCACAAGAGGTTCTCAGAGCTGAGTCTGACAAGGGCCTGCAGGACAGCACCTCCCAGGCTTCCTTTGAGCACACGCGTTTATGTTCTGCCACCACTTATTAGTAGGCATAATAATTCAAATTGGTGTGTGTGGGGTTGACTTTGAGTAAGTTGTGTGCACTGTGATGCTACTCAGAGTCAAGTAAGTACTTTCCTTGAGTAGGTCAACTGCAGGTATAGGAAGGAGATGGAAACAAATCCTGGTGGTTAAATAAAATGGGAACTAAAGGATTATGTAATTAGATATAAGAGGGTAGGAAGGAATAATGACCACGTCTGTTTTGGAGGGCAGGGTCAACCGAGGTGCTCTCTCTCCCCATCTACAGCCAATGAATGGACGTTTTTCTGAACGTAAATGCATGAATGGCCACTTGGGGATAAAATGAGGTAAGGATATTGAAAGAGAGTAAAATGCTCATAAGAAGAGCTTTGTCACACTCCATGATTTACAAGAAGATGGGACATATAACAAAACAAATAATGCCAGTTACCTGTATCTTTTAGTTTTAAATTACTATGAGAAAAAAATAACTCCATAAAATTATAAAATTAACCTATAGTCATATATAAAAACCTCCCATAAACAACAGAGGAAAATGGCAATTTAACTAAATGAGAGTTAAGGAACAGAATTAGTTTCAAAGATGTAAGTCCTTTGAAATCTGGGAGGGCTTTTGTGGTTCTCTGTGTATTACCCCAAACATCAAGAATCAACAAACCAAACCTCCCTAAAATAATGTATTCTAACAGTCACCAGAAGTAGAAAGATCTCTGCATTGCTGACAATTTTGGGAATTTGCCAAAACTAGGGAAACCAGACACACAGCAAGAATAGTGTAATCAGCGACTTTGACATTGTCACGTGTACACAGACTCACCTTTTCAAACCACGGTGCTTGGTGCACTCTGCACCTCACTACAAGACAAACATCACCTTCCATAAGAAGCTTTTTAGTTTTGAAGCCTTGTTGAATAAATGACATCTATTTAAAGGCCATTTATCATAATAACCACAAGTTTATTGCTTTAGCATTTTATTTAACTACGTATTTAATCATATTTCACAGTTCTCTTACAGAATGGCTACGTTTAATTTGTTTTTCTATTCTTTGCCCTATAACAGAACATAACCACCAATTTTGTAATATATGCTATTCTGGGCTTATCAGATGCAGGAAGGTTATTATTTTCCCATTTATAATGCCCAAATATTAAGTAATAAAATGCAATCATTACACACATTTTCAATGTACATTCTCATTGACACATGTTTTGGGAAGAATTAATTTCTCTGTGTTATGTATAGCTACTTGCTTGGGGGAAAATTTCTATATAAGGACACGTGTATAACTGAACATTCCCTGGCAAATATAAAACAAGGGTTATGATGTGGAAAGTCTAAAACATACTGAAAATGCCAGAGGCCAACACTCCCGTGTCCCTGACATTGCACAAATTTACAGGGATAGATTAAGGTCCAGAAAATATTTTGTTTAGCCTGGTTGTCTCTACCACTTGGTAGAATACTAGTAAACACCCATGATCTACCTGAAAAGTGAACTGACAGCCCGGAAGGATTGGTCTCGCCAGACAAGGCGCACATCACCAGGCCACGCCTCTGCTAGACTTTGTAAATGTCAGGTAACTTAATGGCGGAAATGCACAAAACAGGTGCACAATGAAACAGAAGTACATTTTAAAGAAAATACTTATTTAATAATGTATGTTCAGTTAGAGTTGAACAATTTTTTAAATCTCTCAGCTAAAAATTCCATGGGTAAGGAATCTAGCTTCATTAGTGAAAGCAGTTTCTTGAAAAATTAAATTTTAGGGAAAATTTAGAAATTGGATTTTTTAATAATCATCACAACAGCTATCACAGACTATGTTTGCATGTGGGAAATACGCTAATCCTCGATCACAAATTTTCTGGTTAATAAATTTTAATGTGCACAAAACTTGCAGAACAACAAATAACATGTCTGATCTGATAGGAAAACTTGGGGAGCAATTCATCTAATTATAACAGCTGTGTAGGGAGGATTTCTGCTGGCACAGAAAAAAAAAACAAAACAGACTTCTAATGTGGCCCTTTGCAAAGCCAAATGTAAAGGTGAATGATTAACTTGAAAATACCCACAGGCAGAAACAAATTATGATTTCGTGGTAATGATGAAGGCTCAACATAGAGACAGAAAAACACAGAGAGACCTCAGTGAAGGCTTGCTAAGGAAGACAGGAGGAAAAATCAAGGACTAGAGAGAAAGAGAAGAGAAAGGGAACATCAAAGGGTAACCGTGGTAATTATCCAGATACTGGGTGATGGATGGTAATGAACTTTCTGTTGAAAACATAACGTCTTACTCTATGAGATGAATGCAATAGACATCGCTACCCTTTCAGAGAAACTTCCGTTTTTATCAAGACATCCTCAAATGCATAAAATTACTAAACAATGTTATAGGTTTCATTTTAGAAAAAAACACTTATCTTTTATAGAGTCCCATATCATAAAAAGCTGAGTTCAGTTTTTTCAGACTGTGAATGAGCCTAAAGAAATTTAAAGGCTCATATAAATATTAAAGTATTTTCCAGTCACAAAAAATTTTAGGGTAGAATTAAAAGGAAAAAAGAAAACCATGATTAAAATGTAGTCTATATTGCATTTAGGAGAAAGATGGAAACGACTAAAGTAAATGTGGTGAAAACTGGTCTGTTTGTGAAAGTGAGCAGGGATCTCTTATTTTTTTTTGGGGGGGTGATCTCTTATTTTTATTAAGAACTTCCAAAATAGTTTAGAGTCTAGTGATGTCCATTTTTTTTTCTTTAATTTTCTGCCAGACATTAGAAGAATAAGAGTTGTCCTGGGTCATACGTTAAATTCACGAACACTAAGGAGAGCAGATTGGGGGGGGCGGGCCATGTGTGCTTTTCACCATATCTCACACCACAGATAAGCAAAATAGCCTCCAATTATCTGCATACTTCCCACAAGATGCAGAGTGGAAACCCCTGAGACATTTAGAAAACTCCATTATTCCAATTAAACTTTTCATTTTTGGAGGCAACCATTTTATAACTCTCAAAAGACTTAACACATTTAAAAAAATCAGGGAAATGAAAAATACTGAAAACAGATTAATTTATATTAATTTATCTTTTTCTTAAATCTGTTGGAATGTAAATTTTATCTTTTATACTACTGAATAAATTGATTCTTTTTTTTTGTTAGTTTGTTTGTCTTTTTTTATTAAATCATAATTGTGTACATTAGTGCAATCATGGGGCACAATGTGCTGACTTCATATACAATCTGAAATATTTTCATCAAACTGTTTAACATAGCCTTCGTGGCCTTTTAATCACTATATGAAGACATTTATATTCTGCATTTAGTAAGTTTCACTTGTACCCTTCTAAGATGCACCATAGGTGTGATCCCACCAATCGCCCTCCCTGTACCCATCCTCCCCCCTCCCGTCCCCTCCCTTGCCCCTTTCTCCATATTCTTGTGCTAGAATTGGGTTTTAGCCTTCATGTGATAGCTATAAATTAGCTTCATAGTAGGTCTGAGTACATTGGATATTTTTTCTTCCATTTGTTAGATATTTTGCTCAGAAGAATATGCTCTAGCTCCATCCATATAAACATGAAAGAAGTAAAATCTCCATCTTTCTTTAAGGCTGCATAGTATTCCATGGCATACATATACCATAATTTATTAATCCATTCGTGGATTGATGGGCACTTGGGCTTCTTCCACGACTTGGCAATTATGAATTGGGCTGCAATAAATATTCTGGTACAGATATCTTTATTATAATGTGATTTTTGGTCTTCTGGATTAAGGAATTATAGGATCAAATGGAAGGTCTATTTTTAGATCTCTAAGTATTCTCCAAACATCCTTCCAAAAGGAATATATTAGTTTGCATTCCCACCAGCAATGTAGAAGTGTTTCCTTTCTCCACATCCACACCAGCATTTCTGGTTTGGGGATTTTGTTATGTGGGCTAATCTTACTGGAGTTAGATGATATCTCAAAGTAGTTTTGATTTGCATTTCTCTGATGATTAAGGATGGTGAGCATTTCTTCATGTGCCTGTAGGCCTTGTGCCTGTCTTCTTTAGAGAAATTTCTCTTCAAGTCCTTTGCCCACCCTAAGATGGGATCACTTGTCCTTTTGTTGCTAATACATTTGAGTTCTCTGTGTATTCTGGTTATTAAACCTTTGTCGGAGGCATAACTTGCAAACATTTTCTCCCATTCTGAGGGCTGTTTGCCTGCTACACTTACTGTGTTCTTAGCAATGCAGAAGCTTTTTAGTTTGATCAGGTCCCAGTAGTGTATTTTTGATACTGCTTCAATTGCCTGGGGAATAGTTCAATGAAAATATTTCAGAATGTAAATAAAGTCAGCACATTGTGTCCCATGATTGCACCAAAGTACACAATTATAATTTAATAAAAATTAAAAAAAAATTCACCCAGGCCAATTCCTTCAAGAGATTTCCCTGCACTTTCTTCTAGTATTTTTATAGCTTCATGTCTTAAGTTTAAATCTTTGATCCAGCGAGAGTCTATCTTCGTTAATGGTGAAAGGTGTGGGTCCAGTTTCAGTCTTCCACAGGTTGACAGCCAGTTCACCCAGCACAATTTGTTAAATAGGGAATCTTTTCCCTATTGAATGTTTTTAATTGGCTTGTCAAAGATCAAGTAATGGTAAGTAGCTGGCTGGGTTCATCTCAACAATAACAGGAATCAGCATACTCAAACAAAAACAAGGAAGCTAGATAACCTTATGCTGAATGATAGATGGGTCATAGACGAGATTAAGAAAGAAATCACCAAATTTTTGGAACAAAACAACAATGAAGAATTATCAGAACCTCTGGGATACTGCAAAGGCAGTCCTAAGAGGGAAATTTATAGCTCTGCAAGCTTTCCTCAAGTGAAGGAAAAGAGAGGAAGTTAACAACTTAATGGGACACCTCAAGCAACTAGAAAAGGAAGAACATTCCAACTCCAAACCCAGCAGAAGAAAAGAAATAACCAAAATCAGGGCAGAATTAAATGAAATTGAAAACAAAAGAATTATACCACAGATCAATAAATCAAAAAGTTGGTTCTTTGAAAAGGTCAATAAAATAGATAAACCTTTGGCTAACCTAGTCAGAAAAAAAGAGTAAAATTTCTAATTTCATCAATCAGAAATGGTAAAGACAAAATAACAACAGACTCCTCAGAAATTCAAAACATCCTTAACGACTATTACAAGAAACTTTACTCTCAGAAATATAAAAATCTAAAAGAAATTGACCAATAGTTGGAAGCACGCCACCTTCCTAAACTTACCCAGAATGAAGTGGAAATTTTGAACAGGCCAATATCAAGTTCTGAAATAGCATCAACTATACAAAATCTCCCTAAAAAGAAAAGCTCAGGACCAGATGGCTTCACTTCAGAATTCTACCAAACCTTTAAAGAGGAACTAGTACCTATATTATTCAACCTTTTCCAAAATATAGAAAAAGATGGAATACTACCCAACACATTCTATGAAGCGAATATCACCTTGATCCTTAAACCAGGAAAAGACCCAACAAGAAAAGAAAACTACAGACCAATATCACTAATCAATATTAATGCAAAAATATTCAATAAGATCCTAACAGACAGAATCCAGCAACACATCAAATAAATTATATACCATGACCAAGTGGGCTTTATCCCGGGATCTCAAGGCTGGTTTAATATATGTAAATCAATAAATGTAATTCACAACATAAACAAATTAAAAAATAAAGACCATATGATGGTCTCAATGCAGAAAGAGCTTTTGATAATATCCAGCATCCCTTCATGATCAGAACACTTAAGAAAATTGGTATAGAAGGGACATTTCTTAAACTAATAGAGGCCATCTACAGCAAACCCACAGCCAATATCATATTGAATGGAGTTAAACTGAAATCATATCCACTTAGATCAGGAACCAGGCAAGGTTGCCCATTGTCTCCATTGCTCTTCAACATTGTAATGGAAGTTCTAGCCAGTATAATTAGGGAAGAAAAGGTGATCAAGGGTATCCACACAGGCTTAGAAGAGATTAAACTTTCACTCTTCGCAGATGATATGATTGTATATCTGGAAAATATGAGGGATTCTACTACAAAACTTTTAGAAGCGATCAAGGAATATAGCAGTGTCTCAGGCTACAAAATCAACACTCATAAATCTGTAGCCTTTATATATACCAATAATAGTCAAGGCGAAAAAACAGTCGAGGACTCTATCCCTTTTACAGTAGTACCAAAGAAGATGAAATATCTGGGCGTTTATGTAAGAAAGGATGTTAAAGATCTTTATAAAGAAAACTATGAAACTCTGAAAAGAAATAGCTGAACATGTCAACAAATTGAAAAACATGCCTTTCTCATGGCTGGGAACAATCAACATTGTTAAAATGTCCATACTACCCAAAGAAATGAACAATTTTAATGCAATTCCTATTAAAGCTCCATTGTTATATTTTAAACACCTTGAAAAAATAATACTTCATTTTATATGGAATCAGAAAAAATCCTCGAATAGCCAAGACATTACTCAGAAATAAAAACAGAGCAGCAGGAATCACACTACCAGACCTGAGATTGTACTATAAATCAATAGTGATCAAAACAACATGGTACTGGCACAAAAACAGAGAGACCGAAGTATGGAACTGAATACATTGATTTTTAGAGAGACTTAGAGGCTTACCAAAAAAGGAAAAAAATCATTAGAACGTAAAGGGAACCTTACATACCATCAGAATTACCACTAGCTCTATAGATTCCTTCTCCAGTTATGTTTTCACTGCATTTTTTCATAAAATGTAAAGTTCTAAAGACCTAGAAAAACATTATGTAATAATTGAGTATTGAAAAAGGAGACAGGAAGAGGCTCGTGGAAAGGGTGGCTCCAGAGGGAGGTACATTCCCTCAATGAGAGTGAGATTTAGATTTGCCACATGTTTCCAAAGAGGGTTGGTAAACCCAGGAGCTGTAAGTTGTGTTTCCAGGCACTGCATACGGAAAGAAGAGAGGTTGCAAATAGAGGTTGCTTGGGGCCGGAACGGTCATTCAACTAATTCTCAGATGGTTCAAGAAAATGGTAATAACAGAAACTGAGAGGGATGGATGGGATGGAGAGAAAGAGAGAGAGATGAACAGAATGAGACACAAGGGTGCTTGTGAATACGGCACATTATTAAACAATTGTCTAGCCTGAATGAAGGGTATGTAAGAGTTTTTTTTCAGTATTTTTACAACTTTTCTATAAGTTTGAAGATACAACAACAACAAAAAAGGAATATCAGTTTGGGTTTAATAACAAAACTTGCCCCCAAATTCTTTTGACTGTTAATAGTTTCTTTGCAAATCTACCTGAAAACTAAATACTTGAATAAACGGGAAAGTACAACTGGTTGGACTTGTATTTTTCCTGCACTCCTCCCTCCTGTTTTTGTAGCTTTTCCGCCTTTTCTCTCTCCTCTTCTCGCTCAGACTTCCGGTCCTTATTTCAAAGGACTTTGGGGCAGTGTTGATTATTTGCATCTGACAAACGCCACTAGGTAAAGCTATTGTCGGTCCCTGCGTGGCAAACATACTCACACCCCCATGCTTCTACCAAATTGCAATTTGGAGTAGTTTCCACTTACTCCTGACATCTGTCCAGCATTTAGAGTGGGAACAGGGATTTTTTGAGAAGACAATTGACACTTGTAATTGTTTTCCTTACAATTCCTCATAAGCAACCTGAAACCCAAATGCTAAAGCTAACAAAATCAGGAGATATTTGCTATGCAATTTTTAAATTGAGGAACAGCAATTTAATGAACTCCCCCAGCTTCCTTCCGTTGCTTTTATAAACATGTGCTGGTTTTGTGCATAAAGAGCAGTGTGGTCTCCAGCGTGAGCCTCCTTCTACCTTCCCTCTCCAGGGAGAAAGCACCTGACCTATGAAACACATGATATTTATGCTTTGATATATCTACAGTATCTTTTAGCGAATACTTAAATGCAATTTTCACAGAATTTAGGAGTCACTTAGGAGACAAGATCTAGATAAATATGAGGAAATGCAATTATTAAATAATGACAAACCTAAACCCAAGAAGAATACATGGCTGAGCACAGTTCGGGTATTTTCTGGGCAAGCCTTTGATTTGGGGAAACTTGAGAGCCACATGGCTGTGAGGCAACTCAGAGTCCTGGAAATATACTTCCCAGGGGTTAGAAATCCCTGGGGTCGCTTTAGATCTTCCACTAGTTAATTGTGTGAACTTGGGGAATTCATTCATCTCCTTTGGGATATGCTCAATCATGAAACAATGTTGTAGGTCAATGTGATCGCTAAAACTGTGATGCCTGTACACTATTCCAAATGAAATGCGTACATCAGCATTCTTTATACATGAAGTTCACAGATGGGGAAGGAACCAAAATGCTCATGAGGTTTATGAGTGACAAGTATGAGAGAGGGTAGGGGGAAGGGTCAAAGAATCCATTGGCCAAATACAATAAAAACAAGAAAAATTTTAATTCAAATGGGTCTAATTTTTAAACAATCCATATCTGAGATTATGATCTGATGCACTTTAGCTCAACCTGAAATGTTAAAAGTCATGAGAATAATTTTTCCCTTCTTTCTATTTTCTTTGCAATTTCTAACAAAAACAGAGTTTCATTTATTCTGTAATATTTTCAGTGCAATCTGATCTCATAGCTGCATAAGGTACTACATGTTACCTGTTAAATAAAACCTGTGTCTCCCCAAAAGACATGGAACTTCTAACTCCTAATACTTATGTGTGTGATTGTATTGGGAAACCAGGGTCTTTAAAGGGATAATTAAGGTAAAATCAGACATTAAAGAGGGCCCTAATCCAATATGCCTGAGGACTTCATTAAAAGAAGGAATATGGATAGAGAGGCCGAGGGGGAGAATGCCGTAGGAACTCGACTCCAGAGGTAAAGGTGATGCTTCTATAAGCCAGAGGCAAAGGTGATGCTTCTATAAGGCTTTTATGAGAAAAGCCTGCCAGAAAACACACTCCGAGAGAGGCACGGGGCAGGTTCTCTCTTAACACGTGGCGGGAAGTATCAACCTTTCTAATACCTTGATCTTGGACTTCTGACCTTTGGAACTATGAGACAATGTGTTTCTGTTGTTTAAGCCACCAGGCTGTGGTACATCCTTATGGCAGTCCTAGCAAACTAATACAATGTGTCACTTGAACTTAAGCACCTTACAATTTGGGCAAGGGGATAATATAACATTATCAGTAGACATTACATTTTAACTGCTTTAAGAGAGGTTTAAACATAATGCAAGAGCAGGAGACCTCAGCCTATTCCTCTTTCTCCTCCTCATTCCCTTTCTCCCCTCCTCCTCCTTTTCTTCCTCTTTACAGCTTTATCAACACTAACATTTAAAGAGCCCTTGCTAAGCAACACACCTTGTTCTGAGTACTTTATATGTTTTAAGCCACTCAACATTCACAACTTAAAACTGCATTTAAAACAAAAGAAAACAGAGGGACAGAAAAATCAAGGAACTCCCCAGGGTCGCAGCTGGTAGGTGGTAAATTAAGACTCAATCGGGGGTGGCGCCTGTGGCTCAGTGAGTAGGGCACCGGCTCCATATACCAAAGGTGGCAGGTTCAAACCCAGCCCAACCAAACTGCAACAAAAAAATAGCCCCAGCTACACGGAAGGCTAAGGCAAGAGAAACACCTAAGCCCAGGAGTTGGAGGTTGCTGTGAGTATGATGCCACAGCACTCTACCGAGGCTGACAAAGTGAGACTCTGTCTCTAAAAAAAAAAAAAGACTCAATCAGGTAGTCTGACCCCAGAGCTTGTACTCCCAGGTCCTAGATTCTGCTTTCCTGTAGCTATTCTGCTAGAACAGGAACGATCTCCCCAGAGGAAGAGAAGAAGCAAAAATAAAACGACATTTGAAATGACATGTTACTGTGGTATTTTTATTTTACCAAAATAATTACATCACAGGCCAGTTTCTGTATATCAGTATCACTGTAATGCTGAAACATCTTCTGCCAAAATACGTAACATTCAAAGGAAAGCTGAAGTCAAAAAAATTGGATCTGTGTATTTCAACCTCATTCATATTACTTTAATTCTTTCAATAATACAGAAACACATGCCATAATTCCTAATTACCCACGAGCATGACAATGTTTCTATTGGTAGAATTTTAAAATAACCTTTCCACACTAAAGAACTTTGTGTTTCTTTCTTATGTATAAATACTACTTTATTCTCTTGTCAAAGGAGAAAATAAAACTAAAAATAATCTGACATTATTTGCTATCAAAAGTCAATGAAAAGACAACCTCAAACAGAAACACCATTTCATCTGTGCTGTCTGCATAGTCATATCATTCAGCATGGATTACGAAGCAAATACTTTTTATGCATTATTGCAATAGTTCTTTAAGTTTTATGACAATCTCATAAAATAGATGTCTTTGACAGGACAGAAAATCAGGCACAGAGATCCCCGACAAGCCTAGTGACACACAGCTAGGCTACTTGATGTCAAAAATCCCTAATTCTTTCCCTACATCATTCTCTTCTCGCATAGAAAGGTCCCATAGTAACAGATACCTTTTTTCCCCCATTACCGTATACAAATAAATGCTTGCTTAATGCACAAAAATTTAAATCTTTTATAATAGGTGTCAGAGAGCTTCATGTATAATAACATATCAGGTTCCTGATTATATTCATATGAAGATAACAATTCCATTTAGGTCACCATTTAAATGTCAGTAACTAAAGCAAAATATGCCCCAATATCAATACCTATTCAATTAAACATGGAAGGAAAATTAATAATTTCTTCAAGGGAATCCTATAGAATTAGACTGATACTTGGAAACGCTGTTTATTCAGAATATTCAGGACTTAGGGGCACTTTGGTCTAGGAATCCAAGGAACACATATAAGGGGTGGTTGCCTTTGCACATGATATGCTAGGAATGGATGGAGAATAGGCAGGATGAGGTAGTGAAGAAAATAACTATGAGAGGTGAGTGGAGCACCCAGCCTTGGCCCGCCCTGCCCCGGCCCACCACTTCTATTTCCTAGATGACTTTCCTGGTGTACCGTCCTCTGCTGCTCAGGTTCAGGGGGAAGAGTCTGGCTTCTTCATCCCTTTAGGAGTGGCAAAGAGAAGGCGTGATGCCCACCCAGAGAAACCACTTTGGCAGCAGCCTGTAACCAGTAAATTTTCTTCACTAGTGAAAGCAGTAATGATATATATATCTGATATATCTATCCAGAAATATTATTTTTTAATTTTTATTAAATCATAATTGTGTACATTGGTGCAAACATGGGACACAATGTGCTGACTTTATATACAATCTGAAATATTTTCATTGAACTATTCAACATAGCCTTCATGACCTTTTAATCACTATATGAATATCCAGAAATATTTTAAACATTCCCAGACATTATGGCCCTCACCACTATGTACTTTGGAGGATAAAGAAAATACAGACTGATATTCAAATATTCCTTGCATATATTTTAATATTCATCAAAATAAAAGCCATCTGAATCACAAAATGGTGACAAGTACTGGTGGCTCTATTTTGAATTCAGTCTCAAACATCTCTGCACCACCATAGGACCTGCTGTTTTCCAAGATGATTTAGAATCACTATTCTATTTAAAGTGTCTGCTCTCTATTGCACTACTACTGAAATACACCCCTAATGCTGCAAACACAAAGTTAGAAATTATTACATTTAACTACATTTGTGGATCTCTTACAAATGCATAGTATTCAATTTGTGTGAGGGTCGTTTGGAAAAATCAAATGTTTGAATGTACTCTTTATTTGACATTATAAAATATATGTATTTGCATGAATAAATACAGGGTGCCCATAAAGCGTGTGTGCAGTTTAAAATTGACAACAATTTAAAAAAAATTGCACATGAACTTTATGGACACCCTGTACAAATGCCTGCTGCTGTTATCATAGTTTTACTCTTTACAAAATTTCTAAAAGTGATCTCAAAGTGCGCAAGAGGAGAATGAAGACCCCATTCAGTCCCCACTAACCCAGCCTTTCACCACCTGAGCTCTCTCCATGGTGAGAAATGTCACGGAGACGAGGAGATCGCTGCTAGTTCTGGGCTCATTAGGCTAAGCGCGCAGCTGGGGAGATTCTGGCTTGTTCCTACTGTGTGTACGATGGGCATGGTGAGGTTGGCTGACCTCGTGTAGTTAATGGCCACCTTCTGCCAGAGCATAATCACCATATCTGAAGACTAAACAAAAGATAATTGAGTGTTTCATCTATCTCCTGGAAAGGATTTCAAATGTCATCATCATGTTATAAAAGAGTCATTCTGAATTCTCAAGGTCACTCAGAGGCCTGAATGCTTAAATTAGTGCTGGTCGCGTGGCCAGGCCTCATTCAGTCTGAGCTGGGTGTTTTCTCTCATTGTTCCTGTCCGTCTATCAGGCCCACTTTAGCCTGTCTGAGAAGTAAATTCTGGAAGTCATTTGCTCATGAAGAATTAAAAACAACATGAGTTGTGAATTATAGATCTTCCATAATAACCATAAAGGTAGATTTTATTTTCATAGTATTTCACAAATGAGTCTGAAGAAAAATGCCTACATGATGACTCCGAGAAAAATACCTCTATGTCCATGTCAGAATGCCAAATGATATGCGTGTGCCCTTTTCACTGTGTAGGAAAGATGTTTAAGTAGTTAATGAAATAGAATAATTATATGCAAACACACAGAGCACACATAATAAAATAATTCTACTTTTGCCCAGTGGTAACATAACAATACACTCTGCAGTCACTCTTTCCATTTATAGAACTTCCCTCAACAAACTCACTTTGAAGTAAAACTCATAAGAATAATTTATCGAAACACTAAAAATATGACCCTGGGTTTTGGCTTCCCTTCCATTGCTCAGCCTGGGCAATAAATTGTTATTCTTACCACAACCACCTCAAATGCAGAATCACTTCAAGCACCCAGGAGTGCAATCTACCACTTCATTCAAAGTCAAAAATTATTTTCAGGTGCCAAGTGCTTCTAGATACTGGAATCAATAGAAAATAAAATTAGGTATTGAAAAGAATGGTAAAGTCATTTGAGCATTCTACTATTGTATCAACTACTATATATTAATGATTGACCAGATATACAATGTTTCTGTGGATTCTGGGCAAATGTCGTATTTATAAAGTAGCTGGAATATTTGATAATTGAAATTAATATGTGGTACCTTGAGTCCTTTTCCCCTGTTAGAAACATAATGTCCGATGATGTTGTTATGCATAAAAAATTAAAATAACAGCATATTCTAGACCAGGTAGTTCATGGTTTAAAAAGTCTAAAGAATTTCTAATCGTGGCTAAAGACTGACCATCAGACATGTAAGGAATGGCTTTTCTGGCTCGGAGACCCAGTGCATCACTGAAAATCCCGTGCAGAGGAATAACCCCTGCTAACGTGTTTTCCTTTCCTTTTTATGGCTGTTTTTGTTATTGAATAAAGACAGTATAAATATTAATATGGACTTTGCATTGAAATTCCTACAAGATGTTATTTTTTTTAAGATAAACAGAGGGAACTACTGCCCAAGGTAATTCTTTGTCTGCAGATTTCACAGTGCAAGCCTTCAAGTGTAATGTAATTTTAAATTAAATAAAGGCTCACTGCTATTTCTCCTGGGCATATATTTGCTTTGCTAACTCTATAAAACTATCTTTCAGACAGCTCAAACTTCATTAGGAAAATAGCTGAGCAATTTATAGCACCTGCAGAATCATTTCTTAATAATTTCCTTTATTTTAATGTGATATTTCACATTAGACCTTATTTCTCCAGGGGCATTAAAAGAATGCCTCCACCTTCATCCCAAGGTAAAAATTATCTGGGAAACTTTTGAACAGTTCAGTTAAAAGTTGATGTTCCTATTATTAACATTGTTATGAATACAGATTTGTGATTGATAAAAAATAATATAGATGTTCTGTATACTGCCTATCACAGTAGGCACTCTTATCTAACTTGCAACATCTGTTCACGACTATATACCGAGAGGTAGAATTTTACTCAGTGATTACAACTGTCAGTTCTTAAAAACAAAACCAATGCTCCATTGCTTCTCCTGATGATAATTTATGATTATAAGATAGAAGGCACAGTGTTAAATGGCAATATTTAAACAATAACGTGGTAAGTTCCCTTAACTTCTAGAGTTACATAATTTCTTACCATCATTTTACCATTTAACAAATAGCAAAAATAATACGAGCATACAACTTGATTATAGAGGTGTTTGTATATTAATTTGCTTCTTTGCATTATTAGCATTTTACTAAAAACAGTTGTTGCCCATACAACCATAAAGACCTAACTCTCAAGGTAACATATCATCATGTCACAAGTACATTCTTCTTTACCTCTAAGCTACAAAGACATTGATTTCTTTAAATCTACTTCTGAAACATAGCCCAGAACACCAAATACTCTGGAACCATAACGGAGTATCATTCACCAAGGAAAATAATTTGCTGCGTCAGGTGCCATTTTAATGTACTCAGTATAAGGTAGGAGCAGAGACAACGTTATCAATAGTCCATAGCTGATAAACAGATGAGTTATTTTGAGAGGTTTTCATTAATATTGAGTCTTTGAGGATCTATTTTTTTGTCATGACACCCTCATGAAAGGCACATGTAGTTAATTTATTAGTAAATGCATCTCTCATGAGATAATTTATTAGTAAATGCATCTCTCATGAGATAAATAGTAACCCATTTAATGTCACTAGGTTAATGTCATTAGGCACTGGTTATAAGAACTTAAAAGTGAAATAGAATTGTGCTTCCTTTTTGCCCACACAATTATTTCTGCTAAATAATGCCCAGGAGCCAGGAATTAATGACCAAATAAAATATCTCCATCTAGTCAGAGAATAAAAATAGTGATTCCAAAGCCTCTCAAAAATATCTTGTTCCCATTCAGTCTCTACCTTGATTGGAACAGCAAATAAAAGCAAATTATTAGCCTTTGCATGAGCTAGGACGTGCCTATTAACATGTGACTCATCTCCCTGCAGTTAACAAAATGGTCAGGTCTTAAAAACAATGTCTAACTTCAGATCAAATGCTGATGACATCTATTAATAATATGTCCTTGCTCAGAAGTACATTGTGTACCTTTCCATGAAATCTCATTTTGAACTGAATGAATTTTCTTAAGACCAACAAACATTTAATGAAACTCTAAGGATCTCAGATGACCACACACCCTTCTATAATGCAGAGAAATCAAAGTCAAAGTGCAGTGTGTATGAAACTCGCATCTGTGGAAACTCTGTGTTCCACCAGACCACAGCTACATCTCTGCCGCCATCATTTCTCTAGGTTCTAGCATGCGTTGGATCAATTCTGGCTGACAGCTAACATTAGAATGAAAATGTGGCCAATATCTTGAGTCCATCGAAAGATCACTATTCTTTCAATAACACCACAGTGTTAAAAATCAGTAAAAACAAACAGACTGTAAAGAAAATATTTAAAATTCTCATCAGGGGAGTAATTCTGCCAATTTTTAACATATAAAATGTGAAGAAGAATAACTCATTTGCTTTTTTCAATAAATACTGTCTCAGTTGTTTCTCTGTAAAAGAAAGAAAAATAGAGTAGTTTTTCATATTCTTTATGATGTCTTAAAATTACTTCTTATTAATTCTGATGTGACTAAGAAGTGGGAAGTAAATTATTGGGGGAATCATTGAATATCCTAAAAGAAATACCCTGTTCCTGTTCAGAGTGCGCTTCCTCAAAGGCCGATTCATTTGGTGAACAGCCCTGGTCACGCTGTTGTGCCTACCTCAAGGCACTTGAACTCAACCATGACTCCATACATCATGATGATAATAACAGTACTCCATAGTGAAAATTAACACATGTAATGTGAAAGCCACGGCTTGTGGGACTGTGATGTAGACTTGTGTTTATCAGAGTGCTCCTTTCAGGTACCCACATGTCGGTGCCTGGGATGCATTAACATTTATGATGCTCAAGGCACATGGATCTCACTGAATCTGGGAGCCTGTCCCATTAATGTACTGAGGTTTGAACACTTACAGGCTATCTGAGCAAATCTCAAATGTGTGAACCACCATGAAAGAGTCTGAAGATCAGATGTTCTCTTCCTATATTTTTGACACCATTTTTATAAAAACAAAATGTGTGAATTTAATGCAGCCGGTCCTCTGTTCTATTAGCTGCCATCAGTTCTACATACTTAGGAATCAAAATACATTAGAAAGATTTCTCTAGATGGTATGTTATTTAAGAAAGTTCTTTGAAATATTTATCTTCGTGCTGTCATTGACCCCCATCTACATGCCAGAGGAAAGCAGGCCCCACCCACCGCAGAATAATTTACCTGAAGGCTGACATGTAGAATTGTTCTGCTGTGGAGGGTAATTTAGTCTTCCCAGAATAAATGAGATTCATAGTCACCCAGTAGTCATTCCATTGGACTACGTGCCGCATCCTGTGGGGCCAAACTCAAGTGCAGGCAGCATCTTCCTCCCTCCAACACCCTTCCGCTCTGGGTTTTGTTGCCTCAGTGAAAAGCATCAGCTTACCTGGTTCTCAGTTCACTGGGCGAGCAGTGACGCTGCTGCATCCACAAAGAATCCCGGCAAACACCGACCTCTTTGAACCGTTCCTCAGAAAACAGTCAACTGTCTCTCATCCTTTCCAACCCCTTAATTCAGAGGTGGCAGACACCCACATCTCCAGACCCAGAAACAAAGCGAACCCCCATGTTTGGAGTTTTCCTTTATAAAATTAAGGAGCTGTCGGCAGTGGTCCCTTTCTACAGCAGAGAAAGATTTCGGCTGTAAATTCTGGGCTTCGAGGAGCTTCTGATGGTCCAGCATGCCACCATCTACTTGCTTTGGGATAATGAGATTGTCCCGGTTGAAAAGGAATTTGAAAGAAATACATTGTAGAATTAATGTTAGTTAACCAAATGAAATTTATCAAAGGATATGATGGCCAAGGAGTTGAATGATTTGGAGAAAAAGCATCTGCTCTCTTGTCAGGACTCCTCTATCTCCAGGAGCTTCTCAACTTTCCAGATACTATGGAAAATGTGCAAAATAATGGTCCCCAAAGATGTCCGACCCCCCCATCCCTGGAACCTATAAATATGTTGTACTGCAAAGAGGAATTAAAGTTAAAAAGAAAAAAAGAGGAGTTGTCACTGTGACCAAACTAAAGGTGCACGGCTTGCCTGAAGGCGCAGTACCGGGAACACACACACCCCTGTGTTCAATCTATTAAGAAAACAGCCAATGCTTTGTCTTCTTGCTTAGAGAATAACTGAGCCTAACTGTCACTCTGGAAGAGCAGATGAGCGAGGGGGAATGGGCGAAGGTGGCCATGAGACTAGAGCAAAAATATTTTTGGTGTAGTGGGAAACTCTGGGCTCTCAGCCGGATGATTTTGTTTTTTTCCACCACCCTAGTTCAAAGCTGGAATCAGGCATTAGTGAATTCCGGTAACACGGCGGGGTGAGCAGGAAACAGTGGGCCCCCCTCTCCTCCGGGGAAGTGCTTGCTCCATTCCCTTCCTCCTTTTTCCTCCCAATGTCCGTGAACTTTTCCTTTTCTTTTTCCTAATGCTACCAGATACAGCTTCCAGCTGCTGATTTATTATCTCCTTTTAAAAAACATTTAACTTTTTCCCCTTCTTCTTTTGTCTCAGAGGCTGTGAGCTTCTTTTTAACTCTCTGCCCCAATTCCATTCCCTCTATTCCATAAAATGTCCCTGGAATTTGGATAGCCTCATAGTACATTTATGTCTTTCTATTACCTACTATCAACCTAACAAATAGAAAAATTAGATGCTCTGTAGTCTTCTTGTGCCCCAAAGACCAGTTATGTGTAGTTTACTAGTCGCCTCTGTTTCTCAGTCGCTTTTCCTTTCTGGTTAGGGACCCTAGGTAGAATAATGGCATTCTTCCATGGGTCATAATTCATTATATTCTGCGCCAACGTTTAGTGTCCCGGGAATGATATGAACACTGGATGCTGAAATTAGTATTAAGAAGAAAATTAGGCAAAGCGCCATACTCGCTTCCTAATTTCTATGAGTGATATTAGCCAAGATATCAAGGAAGGATGATAACCATTTTCAACCTGGGCGATGTGTCCTACTGAGCCATAATGTGGGAGAAACCGCAGGAAAAATTAATGAAAAAGAAATTTGTTTAAAGCATAATAAAAAAAAGTTTTAAAATATGTTCGAAACTCTTATTTAACATGTCAATAATGTAAACAAAAAACACCCTAACTAGAAGTAAAATCAAGTGAAAAAATGTGTGTACAATTTAAGCACAATGCATATTTCCAAAGAAACACACACACTCACATATGTGACGATTATATGTGTGTGCATATGTGTGTACAGAGGAGGTCTGACGATTAAGTTCATAAACTCATCCTAGAAAAAGTGCTACATACCACATTGCTGAATATCACCATGGTCACCTTCAAAGTCCTCTCCCCTGGTCATTTGATGACCACTGTGATATTAGGCTATCAAGTGTGTAGCACTTTTTCTAGAAGGAGTTCACAAATTTAATTGTCATACCCTCATATAGTCTCAAAAAGTGTTACAAAATTGTGCAGAAAACATATAGCATCATAGATTAGTAGAATATCAGATACATTAATAACATCTCAAAGTTAAAACGTCTTTTTAAATAAACTAACCTATGTGAAGAATGGAGAATTTCCTTCTCATTGGGAAGCCTGTACGTAACCAGATGAACCTGGAGTCTTGCTGAGCTTCGTCTTTGCCTCCCTGCTCAGGGGGAGGACAAAAGGTTCTTCCTCAGCACTCTGCAGAAAATGCTGAGGCCCTCGTGTGCCGCGATGGTTGTTGATGGCCAGACGCGGTCACTGGATCTTGGTTTATTTAATTAATCCAAAGTACTGCCCGATAGCTAAAATCAAGCCAAAAACCAACCCCCAAACCTGGAGGGGAACTGGGGGATCCTACCAACACCTCAATAAATAGTGAACAGTTTCCCAAGGATGGACTGGGAGGTGTCATTGGGAGACAGCATGAGAAGCAGGGATGGGCAGAGAACCCGTATCCTCCACGAGCATCTGATCGCAGGGGCGTGAGATGTAGGCCTCTATGTGCGTGACTCTGGGGAAGAACAGACAGTGTTTCTGGCTTAACAGGTAATACTCTGGGGCAAAAGCCCCAAACCCAAGAGCTGAGCAACGGACAGAGGAGCACAGGTTAAGCAAGGAGCAAGTTCATCCCACCACATATTGCTGGAGCTACAGATCCTGCAAGAAGATGAGCAATTCATGGCAGGCTGAGCGGGGCAGCTCTAAGCCTCTCCTGTCTAGGTGCCCTCGGAAAACCGAGCAGAGACAGCAGCCCCAAATCAGGCCACAATAGTGAGCAGAGCCCGTGGGCACGCGGGGCAGGTGCAACCACCTCTGCAGACCAGGCTCAAAAAATACTCCTGAGAGGAATGAGTCCATTATCAGAAAACCATCTCATGTAAAGTAGACAAGACTTTGGGGACCTCAAAAATGATACTGCAGACGACATAGCATTGATCTTATTGCTCTTAATGAAACCACATTTCACTGCTACACACACCTTCATTCTGCACTGCCAGCTGGGGTGGGGTGGCGTGACCGACTCAGGGTTTCTGGATGCTGCGTGAACGAAGAACAGCGCAGATCTGCCTTCAAACTTATGTAAACTTCAACTTCCCAGTAGAAAAGGTAGGAAATATACATGAGTTATTTCATTCTGTGTTGGTTTTAGTGTCTGTGTAATCCATCTGCAGATTCTCACCAGCTGTTGTCACTTTGGCCTACGGTTACCCTCACCTCCGCATGGACTCCCGCAGCAGAGCTTGTTGTGAGAATACCCACCTCAGATGCACTTGCAGGAGCGGGAAGGTGACTTTTATTAAACCTGCAGATCCTGGGCCTGCCACCATTCCTACTGAGCTGGAACAACTATAAGTTGATCAGGGGAATCTAAACTTTTCCCCATCCAGCCCAGGTGATTCTTATGAGTCATAATATTTGCAAAGCAGTATATTTTCCTGATTTATTTAAAATATCTACATGAAGAGGGATTATTTTCCTCTTAAGAGACTCAGAAGAGACATTAATTTTCAGGAGAACACCAGGACTTACTGACTCCCAGATGCTTGCATCTGGGTAATAGGAACATTTATAATACCATTAGAGAAGTAATATTCTCATAAATGCCAGCCTGTGATAAAATAGCTGTAATGAATTTTTATAGATTTTATGTGAGATTTTTATCTCATCATTCAGAAAAATCAATCAGACTAAAACCAAAATTCTAAACTGCAAAATTAACTTAAAGCATCCAAGGGAGATCCTGTTCTATCGGAGATGAGGAGCTGGACCAGGTGGATCAGAAAATGATAACCCAGGTATTAAGTGTCAATTCCAGGCTACGAGAATTTTAAACAAAGCCCAGGCCTTTTCCCATTGGATCATCTGTCCCTTTTCCTGCCTTCCTTCCCTCCCCATCTTTCTTTTCTTACATCAGGAGCACATTCTTTTCACTGCCCAGATCATAAATGATATGTTCCCCTCATTCTCGGTTTCCCTTTAGTGTATAGAATTTGCATTCAAAATCCCTAATCCCAACATCTGAAATCCTAAAGGCTCCAAAGTCTGAAATTTTTGAGCACAGACATGACACCACAAGGGGAAAATTCCACACACAATGACTTAACACGAAATTTATTTCATGCACAACATTATTAAAAATATTGAATAAAATTTTAAAAAAGAAGCTTCCTAAGAAGTCTTTTCTTATTCTTTTGGAGTCACAAGCTTTTAGAAAACAATCAAACAAATAACTTGACTCTACCTCTCAGCACTGTAAATAGTTGACAGTTGGTAAAGAACACTTTTTTCTTTAACATCATTCGAAACTAGTTTTGAACAAAAGTGTTTCTTTGTCAGTTTCTTTTCTGTGATCTTGTCGCTGACAATCTACCTTCAAGCAAATAGTTTACATGTGACATTTTGCATGTAAGTAACATTGCAATCCTTATGACCTCAAAGGAAGTAATTATTGTTGAATTGAAGAAAAGATTCTGCAGGGAATAAAAGTCTTCAGAATTGGAAATGTGATTACCATAGATCAGTCAAGATACCTTTTTCTCCCTCCCTAAGAAAGAATGATCTGACACATTGAATATCTTTATTTGGATATCAAGGGATTATGAGAGTGACTTCCTGAAATACAAATAAAGGAATACACCTAAAGTCAAATTGCTGATGTGATATTCATTTAACAGAATTCAACTTGAATGAACCAAGTCTCATTCTGACTAAATTCTCAATCTATAGATGCTAAATAAATTCGATCCCATATTAGAAACTAGTTAACACTGCACACACGTTAAGCTGATTTTTTAAAGTGGGCATAAGCTTAAAATGAATGACTCAATTTTCTGGATTTAAGTCTTTATGCACCTTTTTTCTCTAAATCTGAGTTCAACTAAAGTTGTCCTTTTAAAACGTTTACTCAACTTAGTTCAAACTTTCTTAGTGGGGTTAAAATGTTTGTCATAGCTTTTAACATTGAAAGCTCAAATTTCAAATTGAATACATTTTCATAATATAATCATTGTATAACATCGAACTTTTTCTTGACACATATATTTCTAGGATTTTTATTTTTCATTCGAGAATATCTAAAGGAAACAGCTTATGTTTCATACTATGCTTGTTAATATTTACCCAGAAATGAAGTGTATCCCCTAGGTAACAATTCCCTAAAGGTTTTCATTACCTCATCATGTGCTTAAAACTTCTTGTTAGAAAAGGTGCCAGACCATTTTATGAAAAATGTCTGGCATGTTGAAGCAATATAGAAAAAGAGTTAAAAATGTAAGCTAATGAGTCAGACTAACTATGCTTAACGCTTTTCTGTTCACTGCCAGGATGATCTGGGGCAGATTCTTAAACTCTCTGTATATCACTCCCCTCATTTTAATAGTATTCAATTATAAAAAGGTCTGTGGAAACGTTAAATGCACTAATACCTCTAAAGCAGGCATCCTCAAAGTTTTTAAACAGGGGGCCAATTCACTGTCCCTCAGACTGTTGGAGGACCGGACTACAGTTTAAAAAAAAAAAAACTATGAACAAATTTGTATGCATACTGCACATATCTTATTTTGAACAAATACAATTCACACCAATGCATGTGGCCTGCGGGCCGTAGTTTGAGGACCCCTGCTCTAAAGTGTTTAGAACAGTGCCAGGCAAAGTGGACTATACAAATATCACCACTACTATTCTGGTGTAAATTAAGCTATTATTATTACATAGGGTAATAATTATTACATTGCACTGTATATCCTTATTTTAGTAGGTCCTAGGTAACGAATTATGGAATAAAGCTCATAAAACATTCTTTGCATTGAAATTCAAATTTGATTACATTGAAATAAACAAAGTATTTTAACTACAAAGTGTTAGTAAAAATTTGAAATCACTTTTGGTTTTGATCTAAGTCCTTTTCCTAAATGATGGCTGAGAATTACAAGTCTTGGTGTGGGCAGAGGGATTCTCTTGGGGTGAGGGCTAGGCAAATAGTGCCCCTTGTCGGACTTTGGGTTACAAGGGAAAATTTAAAAATGGAAAGTCCAAAATTGACTTCTGTAAGCCAGAGAATGATGCCACCCAAGGGGAGGCCCAGAAGCCAAGTAAGGGAGGATGAGGACCAGCCTGAAACCCTGTGACCACACTGCTCCACACAGCTCCTGGATAGGGGATCTGGTTGCCATGCAGGGAAGCCATATTTACAGTGCTGAGGACTACGCTTGGCAGTTAATCATTTCTTATTTCTATTCCTGCTGCTTAGACTGTACCAAGCATAATTAGTGATTTTATTTTAGGCTAATCCACATACTCAAGAGGATATGCCCTACCTTCAAAAAAGAATGGCGTACACTTATAACTTCATGACACACACACAAAAAATAAAATTAAAGGTATCTCAGTAGCAAAATGCTAAAACATTCAAACCTCCTCTGTCAGCATCATATATACCAGAGTACGACAATGTGATACAATCACGAAGGGAAAGAGAACCAGCGGCCACAGCAGATGCTGCCTCTAATGATTTTGAGGCATCTCAGGGATTACTCGGGGGAATATAAAGAAACTAAAATAAAAAGAACAAATGTCAAATCAATGAAATTGACCTGTATCTGAAATATGGCATCTCTAGAAAACGATTTTTTTTTCTAAAGGGAGACTAAGGAATTCTAGCTTGATCTTCTAACGATGTATTGCATATTCATCTTGTGCTAGACAATGGTATTTGCATGATGTAGGATCCAGTTCTGTGGGATCCAGTTCTGTATGCAGGAGCACCCTGCAAGGAGCTCACATGTAGGCTGAGGAAGACAACAGCCGGCCTTTTTGAGCACACCACAAATTGCATTTAATTTCCTTTGATGGGATTTCCCAAATTTGCTGAAGATCGCATTCCATGAGAGCATTATTCCTTACAGAACATTTTTGCTTAAACACATATGCGCGTGTGCATGCACACATACACACACATAGGTATATAATGCATATATATTTATTGTTGGAGATGATAGTATTAACAAGCACAGTTTTCAAGAATGAAGTTTTATAGAGGATGAAATACAAACCCAAATAAGAGCATATTTGAGACATTTGAGACTTCACTCTATCTCATTTCGCTGAAGAGGTAGTGAGAAGAAGCACCATCCCTAGGTCTATTTTACTTGGACGTGTGGCAGAGACGAACTCTAACTGCAATATAATGTATGAACATAACACATCTGAGTGCAAATTAGTCGTCAAAACAAAATATTCTGGAAGAGGCTGCATGGCTGAAAAAAGTGTTCAACTTCTAATAAACATTACCACAAAATAGAAAGACTAGCATAAAATATAAATTTTAATATTACAAGTAATTATTTTCTAATAAAATAATCCTTACTTTAAAATACTCTCCTTTCTCCTTTCTCTTTCCTCACTTTTTTTAGAATTCACATTGTTTATTTTTTTTTTTAAAAATAATTTTTTACCAGAAACTTGCTAAGATAAGCTCATGTCTAATTAAAAATACAAATGATTATATTAACACAAACTGAAGATTGACCAGTTTTCTATGCACTGTATCATTTTTTTAAATGTGGCAGATATACAATTCAAGATGTAATATCATTCATCATTTCATTAGATGGATTTCCATTGCCAAGCATTGAATTAATAAACGCCATCTACAATGTCCTAAGAAAGATCAAATACTAAAGGAAAATGGCAGAATGGATAGACACAAAACTTTCCAGTTTTCATTGTTGTGGTTGTTATTTTACACACATTGAAGGAATGGCCAATATATTGCATATTACTTACTGATGGGTAGAGGTAACCTTCTCCATTCATGGCTATGTACAACCCTGTCTTCACTCCCTGGATGGCAACAACGCGCAGTCCCACTGGTATGAGGTTGAACAGTGCTGGAATGACAAACGTGGTCTGTCATGAATAGGCAGGAAGAAGCACAGCAAGCGATTTTCTTTTTCCTGGCCTTTCTTTTATTTAAGAAACATCATTTTTTGTTACTGCTTTCTGAGAAGTTCCAATTAAATAACTTTCTTTTCTCTTTATAATTAAAAGTTTTGTTATGAGTGAAATTAGCACTCTAAGCACTTCTAAGAGGGAAGTTTATAACATTAAATGCCTGCATCTGAAAAACAGAAAGACAGCACATCAACAACCTATTGAATCATCTTAAGAAAATGGAAAAGGAGGAGAAATCTAATCCCAAACCTAGCAGAAGAAAAAAGAATAACCAAAATAAAACCAAAAATAAATGAAATTGAGAACAAAAGAATCATTTAGAAAATGTATGAAACAAAAAGTTGGTTCTTCAAAAAGACAAATAAAAAAGATAAACTTTTGGCCAGATTAACTAGAAGCAGAAAAATAAAATCTCTAATAACCTCAATCAGAGATGAAAAGGGGGAAATAACACTTGATACCAAAGAGATACAAGAGTTTATCTCTGATTACTATAAGAAACTCTCTATGCCCAGATATTTGACAATGTGGACGAAATGGACCAATACATGTAATTACATCATCTCCCTAGACTTAAGCAAGAAGAAATAGATCTCTTGAACACACCAATATCAAGCACTGAAATAAAAGATACAATTAAAAAAAAATCGTGCAATGAAAGAAAACCCTGGCCCAGATGGCTTCACATCAGGATTCTATCAGACCTTTTTTTTTTTTATAATTTTATTGAATCATAATTCTGTACATTGGTGCAATCATAGGGCATGATTCATATACATTCAGAAATGTTTTGATCATACTGTTACAGATAGCCTTCATGGCATTTTCTTGATCACTATATAAAG